>JANAVB010029639.1:0-19801 GCA_029216955.1 Iris pallida
AAATTTATCAACAAGTCCAGTCATGACGGGAGCGTGCATAATACATCTCACGCAGTTCATAATATGACAGGATATATAAATATGCTATAGAGTAAGATACATGAAATACTGGAAAATATGAAGTAAAAGAGATGACTGTAAAGAAATATCTACTATAAGTAAAGAACTAACAGTGAACTAGTAATTTAGAGTACAAGATAGACATGTTAACGGCTTGATTATAAACATGAGAGTTTGTACATGGCTATACTACTTTGGAAATATTCACATGACTATTTCTACTCCCCCATCCCCAATCAATACACAAGGATCCGTTCAAGTTATGTATTGTAGATAATTTCACATGGGAGCCCATAAATGGGTGCACATGAATATAAACATGGTGACTCCGTGAACATGAGAGTACATAAATTACGAGAGTGCACATGAATGGTAAAAGCACACGAATACATGATGAAAGTAAAACGCACATGACATGATGTATCTGATGCTCCCGAGGGGGATAACATCGCATAAAAGATCCATATAGTACTAATCCGTGTTAACAACGTGATAGCATCAAGTAAAGTAATCTAGAGCATAAATGTAAATCCTATCAAGTATGAAACGGTCAGAGAATGTACTCGCCTGATACCCTGAACAACTGATGTGAAAAGATGGCCAACTGGAGTCACAGAGTCCTAGTTAGAACAACACAGGTTATAAAGAGTTCAATTTATATGGTAGTTGAAATTATAATGCAATCTACATGAGTCTAAGTCAATATAGGTCAAATTCAACTCTTGGTCAACTCTGGTCAAAATAAAGTCAAACTAGGTCAACTCTAGTCAACTGTGGTCAAACTAGCTTGGGTTGGATCAACAATGGCCAACTAGTCTATGTTAGTCAATTCTAGGTCTAAACAAACTAAGTCTATGCAAATCAAGTATCCAAGATAGCTAGTAACTCATAGCCTAAGTCACTTGCTAAACCAAGCACAAAACTAAACCATAAGCTAACAAGGCACACAAACTTAGTCATATAATATATATATATATTATTCACATTCACATATTCATATACATAGATATATATAGGAAAGCTATATATATAGGCACATACATACATATATATATATATATATATATACATATATATATATATATATATATATATATATATATATATATATATATAAGGAGAGGTAAAAGAGTAAGTGAGTGTGTGTGTGTGTATTTGGCATGTGTGTGAAAGGATATGTGTTAATGTTCTCAGATTTAGTGATAGGTTGGTATATGTGACATGGGATACATGGTGTCAAAGTATGTATGAATGCATGTGTGTAAAAGATTATAGGTTAACTCAGTTTATAGAAATGCATACATACATACTTACATTGCATAGTTAACTCAGTTTATAGAAATGCATACATACATACTTACATTGCATACATGAATACATACATATCATGTATACATACAAACATTGCATACATGTCTACATACATATCTTATATGCATACTTGCATTCATTCATGCACCTATACATACATAGATGCATACATACATATTTGAATACATTATATACTTGCATACATTATATTACATATACATACTCTACATTACATTCATTCCTGTATACATGCATACATATAATATATGCATACAAACTCATATATTTAACTCAAAATATATGTGAATTCATACATTACATTACCTTAACACACACACACACACACACACACACACACACACACTCACACACACACACACACACATATATATATATATATATATATATATATATATATATATATATATATATATATATATATATATATATATATATTTTTTTTTTTTTATATATATATATATATATATATATATATATATATATATATATCATTTATTCATATCCCATATACATGCATGCTTCAGTTCATGCATTATATCCATTCACATATTATTAAGTTGTATACATATACTTATTTTCATTACATATATGTCATTCATGCATATTACATACTTACATGTATCTATATATTATATACATTGTATACAACATGTAAAAATAGAAGAGAAAAAAAGGAGGGAAACTGAAATCGAAAGGGAAGGGAAGAAAAAATGTACGGAAAAGAGAAAACAGTAAACATATACATGCTTGCATCATATATTCTACATTACCATACATGCTATCATTATATATTGATTATATTATGTATACATTATGCATTCATATCTATCATTACATGTATACCTTGCATTCATATCTAGCATTCATTATATACTTTCATGCATACATTGTATATCATTCTTTCATTCATGCATTGCTTACCTATATTACATTGATTGCATTCCTACATGCTTGTATTCAACCATATATAACATTAATGTAAAGAGGATACATATCATATACATATCATTTCTTTCATCTGACATATTATGTATTACATACTCTATATTCATTTAATATCCATACTACATAGGCTCATAGGTTACACAAAATGCCTATGTCGTATAGTCACTCTTCTACTTAAAACAATTACTATACCAATTGGGCCTTCACTAATTTTTAGGATTAAAGTATGTCATAGCCCTTCGTGTTAGCTTTCCGAAACTTCAAATGGATCGCATTTTCGTGTCCGGAAGCTCCCGGAATCGCGGAAAACACCGAAACGCGTTTGTCTTTCGGATAACTGACACTCAATAGTTTTATAGAAAGTTTTCAGAACGATTTTGGCTTATTAAAATTATATTTTGAAAGCTAACTTCGATACGGTTCTTTTAAAGAAAATAGGAGATTAATTGGAATTCTAAGCTAAAATTTATGACATGTCTAATTGCTTTGGTTAATAAAAACTATGAATGAATATTATGACGAATTTGAGTTGGTTTGGACAAAAGAAACACATATAGGCCAAGATACTTGGATACCAACATAGGTATCCAAATGAAACTCATTCTAACCATCCTAACTAAGATCAATCCACTCTCTAACCATTCTAAAACTGAATTTAAATATCTATTTAAACTGTTATCATACATACATATATATGGGGTGTCCTAATTTGGGATCTATCAAGTAGGACACAAGACACATATCTAAAATCTTCAAGAGAGCTCCAAATGGTCTCAAATTTGAATCTAAATGGGGTACATGCATGGGGGTGGATCATATGGATTCAAAACTAACTAATATGCATAGAAAATCAATTTAGAGGATTGGTTTTACCTATTGGGAGTGAAATCCCAATGATACTCCCAAGGACACGACTCCGACATAAATATCTTCCAAGAAGGACACTCCTCCTTGCACTTTACTCCAAATCTTTGCTAGCACCCTCCCTTGGTAGTATAAGAAGGTTGGATGAAAGTTTTGGTGGAGGGATGTAAGGATTTGGAGATTAAATCAAAGAGGGAAGCTCTCTAATTTGGGGAAGAACACTTTGTGAAGGAAAAAAAAGGCAAGATGGAATGAAATGAAAGGAGGGAGGCTAACCTACCTATAGTGGCTGCCATTAAACCCTATTTGGGCCTTGGGGGAAAGCCCAATAAGGCCTCAGCTAGTCCTCTTGGTTAATTTTAAGTTAGGTTCAAGTTTGGGATCAAAATAGTTAAATTTAAGCCTCTAACTTAACCAATCTAACAAGTGGTATTAGTCTAAACTCACTAACTTAATTAGTGGGGTTTGTGGGCCATAACTAACTAATCTTGGGATCCCGTCTACAGTCTAAGCTACCCGGGTCACTAACACAAGTCGGAACGAAACGAAACTCAAACCCGACTAAACAAATCCCGTAAAATTAATATTAAAATATAAAATTCCCAAAATATTAAAATATAAAATGACCAAAATCACAATATATCAATTTAAATATTATTAAAATAATCTAAAATTCACCAATTAATCAAAATTTAAATAATTCAAAAGTCACAAAATGACCAAAATACCCTTAGCCTAAAAAGTTATAAATAGTTATTCTAATCACATGGTTAGGTCCCCATTTTCATGGTTAGTCTCTAGGCTCAACAGATCTAGGGTTCACTCGCTAACACATCAAAATTATAATTTACCAATTTTAAATAGTATTAAATTAATTAAAAATACCCATAAATCATAAATCCTATTATTAAATAATAAACTTTTACAAAAGTTCAAACTTACCCTCATTTTAGAAAAGTAGGTGTTACACGTTCTGACTAACCATCTGTCTGCGGATGATAAGCTGAACTGATCTTGAGACGAGTCCCCAAACTCACTTGAAAACTCCGTCAAAAGTGCGATGTGAATCTTGAATCTCTGTCCGATATGATACTATCTAGCACTCCATGCAACCTAACTATCTTCCTGAGGTACATCTCTGCTAGCTGTTCAGTCAACTAACTAATCCTGAAAGGAAGAAAATGTGCTACCTTGGTGAGACGGTCAACTATAACCCAATATAGTATCCCTGCCAGCTGGGGTTTAGGTAATCCAGTTATAAAATCCATGGTAATATGCTCCCACTTCCATTCTAGGACTGGTAAAGGCTGAAGAAGTCCAGCTGGTCTCTGATGATCAGCTTTGACTTATTGGCAAACTAAACAACGAGAGACCAATCGAGCTATCTCCCTCTTCATGCCATTCCACCAGAAATGCTGACGAATATCACGATACATCTTCGTGCCACCAGGATGAATTGAATACTGTAAACTGTAAGCCTATGCCAAGATCTCTTGTCTGATGTTACCACTGGGTACACAAAGATGCCTTCCATGTCGAAGTGTACCATCCTATGAATGCATAACTCTGCTCTTCGTCCTGCTCGAAGCTACTGAAGCTTAGAATCCGTCGAATGAGCTATCTTGATCATCTCAACTATACTGGACTGAACTTGCATACTGGCCATCAATGCCACATTAGTGGGAGAACTACCTCTATACCCATCTTTTGAAGATCTGTTAACAACTCTAGTTGCGCTGTCAGGAAATAAACTCCGGCTGTTCTACTCAACGCATCTGCAACTATGTTGGCCTTCCCATAATGATACTGCAGGTTGATGTCATAATCCACAAGTAGCTCTAGCCATCTCCTTTGACACATGTTAAGATCCTTCTGAGTAAACACGTACTTAAGACTCTTGTGGTCGGTGAAAATCTCCACCCGATCTCCATACAAGTAATGCCTCTATAGCTTAAGTGCAAAAACACCTCTGCTAATTGTTAGTCGTGGGTTGGGTAATTCATCTCATGATCATGAAGCTGACGTGATGCATAAGCTACTACCTTACCATGCTGTATTAAGACACATCCCAATCCTCTGCCTGACGCGTTATAATAAACTGAAAATCCTCCAGTCCCATCTGGAAGCATGAGAATGGGGGCCGTCATCAATTCTTGTTTCAACTTCTCAAATGAATTCTGGCACTCTACTGTCCAAGCAAACTGTACTTCCTTGCGAGTCAACTGCGTCAGGGGTGCTAAAATTCGGGCGTAGTCTGATACAAATCGTCGGTAATAGCCGACGAATCCTAGATAATTGCGAACTTTTGCTACGGTACTGGGTACTGGCCATGTCTCTATAGCCACTATCTTCTGGGGGTCCACTTTCACTCCACCTCTGGTGATGATGTGACCCAAGTACGAAATACGGTCAAGCCAAAACTTGCACTTGCTGAACTTCGCATACAAATGGTGTTCCCTGAGAATCTGAAGGACTACACGGAGATATTGCTCATGCTCTGCGTTATTCTTGCTATAGACTAAGATGTCGTCTATAAACACTATCACGAACTGGTCCAAATAGGACATGAAGATACGATTCATGAGGTCCATGAATACGGCTCGCGCATTGGTCGCTCCAAATGGCATAACAAGGAATTCCTAATGCCCATATCTTGATCTGAATGCTGTCTTCGAAATGTCTTGTTCTCTTACTCTGATCTGATGGCATCTTGACCGCAAGTCAATCTTCGAGAATACTGCCGATCTACTGAGTTGATCGAATAAATCATCTATCCTTGGTAGAGGATATCTGTTCTTGATTGTTATAGAGTTCAAGGTACGATAATCAACAAATAATCTTGACGTACCATCCTTCTTTTTCACAAGAAGCATCGGGGCTCCCCAAGGTGTTCCACTAGCATGAATGAATTCCTTGGTTCTGAGTTCTTCAATCATCTTGTACAAGATCTCCAATTCGGAGGATGCCATCCTGTAGACTCTCTCCGATACTGGTGCCATTCCTGGAATCAAATCAATAGGGAACTCTCTCTCTCTCTGGGGGTATGCCTGGAAACTCTTCGGGAAATACATCAGGAAACTCTTCTACTATTCTGGGAAACTGAACCGTTTCTGCTACTGCCATCCGTAATACTGGTGGAGAAGGTTCTACTTCGCCTCTAGAAAATGAAAACTCTACTTCGTCGAGAATACCAAAAATAATCCTGCCAAGATGGCAGTCTATTCTTGCATATTGATCCTTCAACCAATCCATTCCTAGGACCACATCATAGTCGTCTATCGAAACTTCTATCAATCTAGCGAAAAAACTCCCTACCGCTAACTACGATTCGACACGAGAAAAATACTCTTATCTACTCCCACAAGACCGATACCAGTAAGTATATTGAGACTTACTGATAATGACTCGGGCTCCAGTCCTATCCGTGTTGCGAATCGTGCAGACATGAATGAATGCGATGCACCTGAATCAAATAATACTGATGCTAAAAAAGAGTTGACGAGAATGGTACCTGCCACCACCTCACCTGATGCTAATTCTTCTGCCACGGTCAGAGCCATCGCTTGTCCTTGTCCTCTTGGTGCTGGTTCCCACTGCTGGTGACCTCTCTGCCTGTTCTAAATTTAAACCTGGACATACTGTTGAGCCTGAGGCAGCAACTGCCTCGGAGGCTGGTACTGCTGCTGCTGTACTGGTGCTGGACCCTTAACCGATGGATTGGCTCTATACGGACAGGAACCAATCTTGTGATTCGGTGCCCCACAAACTAAGCACAATCCCTGTGGTCTGTGACACTCTGATACTACGTGTCCAGGCTTCTCACAATAAGTGCAACCCATTACGGAAGATTGCTTCTGCTTCTGTTGCTGAGGGTACGTCGGAGTCGAGTACTGCACCGATGAAACTGGGGTTGCCCTCCTAGGAGCTCCAATAGTCAGGGCCATAGCTGCTGGGGCTGGTGCTGACGACTGGGATATCTGCCCCATGAGACCTCTTCCGTCCTCCGGTTCGATCTACTATCCTCTGGAAGGTATACTCATGCCTCATCGCTACTCACAAAACAACATTAAATGTCTGGTGCTCAAACTGCTCCATTGCTGGAATAATCTCTAGGTGGAAGTCCCTGCTGGAATCGTTGTGCTCGATCCAATTCGGTTGCTACCAAGGCAGGAGCAAACCGACTAAGTCCTGAAAACTCAGTCGCATCACCATCAACCGTCCTCCCCATCTGCTTGAGATTGTTGAATCTGGTCTGCAGGTCGTACCGAGCCACTTTATTAAAGTATTTTGTCTGGAACTTGTCACTGAATACCGCCCACAAGACAGGCGTCACCAATCCAACTGGCAACATCGCCCACCAGCTGCGGGCCAAGTCCAATAACTGTAGGCACACAACGACCACCTTCTCTCCCTCTGGAATTCGAGCTGCCTCCAGGATAACCTCTATGTCCTGAAGCCAAACATCAGTAGCGATAGCATCTTCATTGCCGTCAAAGAAATGAGGGTTCAGGCGCTTGAAGCTGTTGTTTGCATTTTTTCTTTGGTAACCAACTCCGTCCATAACATCTTGTACTTTCTGGTGCAGGGCATCGCCCCGACGATCTTGTGATGCAAGCAATTCTCGGATGAGCCCTACCAGGACTCCATTGTCAGGCTCTGCAGGCTGGACTGGCTAAACTGGCGACTCATAATCTCCGGAAGGCATAACTCGAGATGCTGCTCCTGAGTGCTGGACTTGGTCCCCAAGGTGTGGCTGGTTTACTGGAAGTTCTCCTCCCGACTGATTGGTAGGACCAGGAGAAATGCTACTGAAGAAATGACATGGAAATAATAAGGAAGGACCAAGATAGATCGAGGATATAAGCATGTGATCATGCCAAGATTTCAGAAAGACTTGAAGACACGAGTAGAGATCAAAGGCGAGTGCTGATTGAGACATCTATCTGGTAAAACCCTCACACATCTTGATTTACAAGACCTGCATGGGCTACCACTTAAATCGTGTCACGCCTCAGAACCAGAATACTGGAGAGCGAGGGACAAACACAGCCAGCTATGTACATTGAAGTGCATCCCACCTAGCAATACGGTCACGGCTGTCTAGAATCATGAGGGTTTATCTACAAGCCATCAGTCTTTTAAGGTCAAGAACAAGCTTAGTGTCTCAATCTCAAGCAAGTAAACACATGTTACAAGATGGTAGATCATCAGACATAGAAAGTAAAGTGTCCATATATTACATATTCAGATGATCATGAAGCTAGTGTCACGCCCCGCTCCCGTAGGAGCGATCGTCCTCACTAAGGCGTGATACCGCACGAGCCTAGATTACGCTCATGCAAGGCGGGTTCCATAACGGCCGATTTCAGCGGCTGCGATGGGGTCGTCGCACAGAAGTCCCATGCAGAGACATTGAATACTAGCAGCGGAAATTTAGAACAAAATATAAAGTTATTCAAAAGATGATCTTTATTGATATTGAAACAAAGGTTACAATGGGGCACCATGGCCAAGATTACAATCACTCAAGCTCTCTCATCTCACGTTTACAAGACACTCAGCTCTATCTCATCTCTCAATACAAGTCTATAACCAGCGGAAGCTTTGGAAAGCGACGTCCATACATATATCCCGTATAAGTCTTGACTCCATGCGACCGCACGCTTCAAATTGCCAAGGGACTCTGTGCCTCGATGCATCCAAACGAGCTCCGCGTCACAAGCTTCTACATATGCCTACACATGTAAACTATGTGGGTGTCAGTACTCAACTGTACTGGTGGAATGAGCTCCTCGCCCACCCATACAAAACCAACACGTTGATTTACTTTGTGCAACATAGTCCCTTCTTATTGATTGTCTTTCTATTCTTGTCTTAGGATCAGTTTTATGACGGACGCCTTGTCATACTTGTGTCTGAGGACCATCCCGTGCTTGCACAACGACGTTAACTCATACTTTGCCTTAGACCCTTCTCGTGCCAATAACATTAAACTATCAAGTCGTGTTTGCCTTACGGCCATAATCAGAGACGTAACTACTCGGGAGACTCCATTTCCACGTGACCGTGCTACAAATCCACTTATGCCGTGCCTCGCACTTCAGTGAGACTAAACCACATCGCTGCCTCGCGACCCTTGCTACTTGATCACCAACTGACCGAATCAAGACTTGCGAACTTAGTGTCACTCGACCAACTTTGCCTTACGGCGTTTCCTGACTTAAACTTAACTCGACTAAGTTCCTCACCACTTACTAACTTTACCCATACTTGTGTTATGACAGCACGGCCGTACCTTATATTTGAGGTCGTGCCCAACAAGTCAACGTAACTTCACCCAACTTGCCCTACGGCCCTTCTCGACTTAACTCGCAATAGCTCAAGTCTAAACAATGCAACTCTATGCCAACGACTTAACACTCGACGCCACATCTCGTGCCGAAGCACGCGCCTTCGTTGTAACCAAATCTTAGGCCCAGATATTGTGTTCTCTAACTGCATACACATTCAACTCAACTCAGTCCAAAGGCACACACGCGGATTGCCGCCCATGCCGACACTCTATATGAATGGTCACTGGCATTAACTAGCCATCCTGGACATAGCCTGCATTCGGGACCCTTGTACCGCAGGTGGTGATCCCCGATGCAAGTCCCTGACCTACCGGTTGCTTCAACCCAGCTCGACTATAACCTGTTTCATCCTAGGCCGAGTCGGTCCCGTGGCCCAGGGTTGCCGCTCGAAGAAACCATCACCCTTTCGACAAGTTGTCCATGACCACGCGCCTACGCTAACTTCTAGACTTAACATAATGCATGGTCTCATCATCATCACTTAGTTCCTTTGCTTTACTTCTTCCACTTTTCACACTTTCTTCGCAGAGCACAAACCAGGGTTGCCTCGGGGGCTGAACTACAGTCCCGACATATTTTCTTCGGCGACTAACCATCGCTTAGACTTAACATTCTTTGAACTGAAGGAATGGCTACTGCATAGCCTTCTAACTTAACTTGAACATGACGTTTCCTTAAGTATCGACAGACCGTGGCTAACTTTCACTGAACCAACCGTGGCTCGCGCCTTAAACCGACTCGTGTTCTACGCAATGCTCCCAAGTCATACCTCATAGATGGGCCTTGGAATCGTGGGACTATTAACTTGACAACCGCAGAATGAGCGGGACAGCACTTGGAATGACTTAGGTCGACTGCATAACTTTGTCTTACTTACTCAAGCCTACAACTTAACCCGAGGGACGAGCAAAGGCTATGCCAAGCCTTGCGCAGTGGAACCGTGCACGCTTTATCAAGCGTTTATGTGGGCGACGCCTATAACTTAGGCAAATTCATTTTTTGTGTCGAAGACCAACTTTCCTTCTCCCAAGCACGGGACGAAGGACCGAGTGTCATTTTCAAAGCACGCCGTGCACCAACTCTAAGCCGACCGTTGGACCTTTCCAGGTTCTAACTCAATTCGACCCGTCGTGTGGATTCATCTCTTTTATTATTAAGCCTACTTGTGCAAGTTGAAAACACACAATTTATTATGTGAAGGCAAAGATGAGGCAAGTTCACCTAAACTACCCCACCTGAGCGATGTCTTCGAGTCGCCGTTGCAAGGATAAGTCCGAACGCGTCGGCGTTTCGATTCCTCCGGTTGACTGAGCGGGACGGGGCACTACATACACCACTCGAAAAAAGTTTCGTCCTCGAAACTTACTGAGTACACTCATCGGCTTATAACTTGATTCAACATCCTACGTTTCTCGCACACGCTACTCCTTCGCGTTCCCTCAATCCCAGCCACCCTCGTGCTATTGCTAACTTAGTCGTAAGGTACACCAACCGATCAACCAACATTCAAACTTTTCTTAATTCAATGATCGCATTACCATCAACATTTCTTCGAAACTTACGATTTCAAAATCCTCGACACTTTCCTGTTCTTCAAGTCTCACTTGATTCAACGTATCACTTAGTTTAATTGTGCACATATTCTAGGCGTCCCCAAAATATGCATTTCAGCCAAGCCTCGTGATAGAGAATCCGCCACCACCACCACACGAGTCGGATCGTGCACATATTCGGACGTCCCTGATATTCATATGTCAACCGATACTCGCGAGTGGTGCCTCCACAAATCCTATCGCTTCGCACTCGGACGTCTGCCTAACCGCTAGACTATGTCTTTCCGTCAGTATTGGAATCATAGTTCCAAACAACGATATCAACACTGACCCCATCCTAAGGTCAAATCAAATCGATGGTACAGGGTTTTCTACCCAAGCTCGCATCACTCTGATTTCTAAACATCGAGCATTTATTTCCTACGCACATCCCAGTATTCATCGCACGGGGTCCGAGTCGTTCAGCAAAGCCATCCTATGATAACTCATGTTTCAACCGATTTCCTCGATAAGAACACATCGCTCGTTCATCAAGTCAATTCGTATAGTCTATCTCTTTGAACACGTTCGACATAATCCTATCAATCGTTCCAAGTCAAGCACGCTACGACACGATTCATCGCTAAACCATAATTCACATTTCATACTCCCTAAGTCATTTATCCTAATTCACGAAATCGATCACAAGGTCGTCCGACTTAACAATATGTTGCGCCCCGATCTTACGTGAGTCAGATTATCTACGGCGGCACGAATCACCATGCACGCTCCCGCGAGATAATCATTCTCATCGGGACGTAACTCTTGTTTTGTGTCTAGACTAATTCATTCTCGATGCGCAGATTGGACCTACTCAATCCTCAAGTTCCATTCATTCGTCAATCATAAATCCTAACATTCACGAATTTTCTTCACATCAAACCAATAAGTCGAGACAATCAACGTTGTCGCGTCCTAATTTTTTCGAGTTCGATCATTCCCGTGACATAAATCACCATGTCAATGCTCACGCGAACGATCGCCCCAAATTGACGTAACGCATGTGCGAGGCTAGAGTTACACTCGCGCAAGACAAGATCGTCGACGTTGTGGCTATCAACGTAACCATCAAGACACGATCATTTTCATCCAACATTCATCTCAATCAAAATCCTAAGTATAGCATCCAACCGAACAATAACACTTGCACGATGTCGTTCGCCGAGTCAGAGTACCCCCGAGTTATCGCTATCATCTTTGATACGCCTCAATACCATTGACGATATACGTAACCTGACGATCTTCGTTTCAACGAATTTGAGTCGTACGAATGATGCTATCGTCCGACTGGATAATCTCCTCGACATTCAAATTCAATTTCGATCATTACCCTCGAATCGTTCACAATATTCAATTCCTCAAACCCAATTTGTGTATCGTTCATCCCTTTATCTTAAGTCATCGACCAACGTATTTTCTCAATTCGCATCATTCTTGTTAACTCAATCATCGAACGACATCCATTTCAATCCTCAGAGTCATTGCGTAACTTCAAAATTCAACTTTTTCATGCACGCTATCTTCCCATCGTGCTAACTTTCTCTATACGATTTACCTATCGATTTCCTTTATCAAGTATCCATTCGTTACACCTTAACTTTTCCTCGATTTGATTTATCTACTCAATCATCTCCGTGTTTCATACTTGCGCAATCTTCAATCCCATGCATGTTCCGTGCGCGTTTCTAATTTGTTCGAATCCACTTATCAAACATCAAGACAACGACTCACTCAATCGCACTCGATGTAAGGCTTTATATATGTGCGACGCTTGCTGATCGACTCACCGACACCTCGTATCCTCAATCGCATCGCATCCTGAGGCTATCGTATACACCACTCAGGGATAAAGTCATTCAATAAATCTTCAACACTATCGTTCGAATCAAAATCGACTTCTTCAGATCTTCCGTTCTAACCATTCCTCAATATCCAAGCACGTTCATCTATATCGCACCGACGTTATCACCGCTCGATAGTATCCATATCGATAGTCATCCCGCTTACTCAATCAAGTTCAACCCGTTTTATGCTCGCAACATTACGAATCCCGCACTCGACTTTCTATGTTCGACGCAACTTGGTGTATATGCCCAGCCCGACTTAGCCAACCGTGCTTAAGTAAACCATCTTTTTGTTTCTTGTCAAAAACTGTTCTCCTATGTTTTGCAAAATAGATAGACTTATTGTATGGACATCCCGTGGGATATTTGAGAGAGAGCGCACCAACGATATCAACTTACGGAAGCATAATTCAGAGTTTGCGAAAATAACGGAGCTAAAGAATTCAATCGATAGTCCAAGGACGTAAAGCCGTGCTCTGATACTATTATGTCAGGCCCCGCTCCCGTAGGAGCGATCGTCCTCGCTAAGGCGTGATGCCGCACAAGCCTAGATTGCGCTCGTGCAAGGCGGGTTCCATAACGGCCGATTTCAGCGACTGCGACGGGGTCGGTACAGAAGTCCCATGCAGAGACATTGAATACTAGCAGCAGAAATTTGGAACAAAACACAAGTCATTCAAAAGATGATCTTTATTGATATTGAAACAAAGGTTACAATTGGACGCCGTAGCCAAGATTACAATGACTCAAGCTCTCTCATCTCACATTTACAAGTCACTCAGCTCTCTCTCATCTCTCAATACAAGTCTAGAACCAGCGAAAGCTTTAGAAGGCGACGTCCATACATTATGTCCCATATAAGTCTTGACTCCATGCGGCCGCACGCTTCGAATCGCCAAGGGACTCCGTGCCTCGACGCATCCAAGCGAGCTCCGCGCCACGAGCTTCTACCTGTGCCTGCACATGTAAACTATGTGGGTGTCATTACTCAACTGTACTGGTGGAATGAGCTCCTCGCCCACCCATACAAAACCAACACGTTTGATTTACTTTGTGCAACATAGTCCCTTCTTATTGATTGTCTTTCTACTCTTGTCTTAGGATCAGTTTTATGACGGACGCCTTGGCATACTTGTGTCTGAGGACCATCTCGTGCTTGCACAACGACGTTAACTCATACTTTGCCTTAGACCCTTCCGTGCCAATAACGTTAACCTATCAAGTCGTGTTTGCCTTACGGCCATAATCAGAGACGCAACTACTCGGAAGACTCCATTTTCATGTGACCGTGCTACAAATCCACTCATGCCGTGCCTCGTACTTCAGTGAGACTAAACCATATTGCCGCCTTGCGGCCCTTGCTACTTTGATCGCCAACTGACCCAATCAAGACTTGCGAACTTAGGCCTCGTTTGGTTCGCGGAATGGAAGGAAAAGGAAATGAATTCCTTGTCATTTCCTTTCCTTTGGGAAATTTTATTTCCCATTGATTTTCCTTTCCGATGTTTGGAAATGCCAAGGAATTTAGAAAGGAAAGTGATTACTTCAATGGGAAAAGTGATTCCTTGCTTGGATGGATGGAATCACTTTCCCCCCTAATTTCCCTTCCATTGGGAATCACTTTCCTTTCCTTCTCAATTTCTTTGGCACCCAAACATAGGAAAGTAATCACTTTCCTTTCCCAACCCGAAGATTCCGTGAACCAAACGAGGCCTTAGTGTCACTCGACCAACTTTGCCTTACGGCGTTTCATGACTTAAACTCAAGTCGACTAAGTGCCTCACCACTTACTAACTTTACCCATACTTATGTTATGACAGCATGGCCGTACCTCATATTTGAGGTCGTGTCCAACAACTCAACGTAACTTCACCCAACTTGCCCTACGGCCCTTCTCGACTTAACTCGCAACAGCTCAAGTCTAAACAATGCAACTCTATGCCAACGACTTAACACTCGATGCCACATCTCGTGCTGAAGTACGCCTGTCACGCCCCAGACCCGAAACACCGGGGGACGGGGACGGACTTGGCCAGCTACGTATTACAGGTAGAAGAAATACTGAATAATACGATCAATGCTGTAAACTAGACAAGGGGGTGCATACTACATACAAGTCTCGCTAGGGTCATATGACATCTATTGTCTCAATCAATGAATCAAGTAGCAGTAAATAAAGATCATATATGATAAAGCAGTAAGGCGTCCCAAACGCTCGGTCAAAATGTTCTTGAGATCTGGCTTTACAAAACATAGCCAGATGATATGATAAGGTATACACAATCGCTATCAGCTGCAGTCTGAATTAATTACAATTATGTAAAAGCAAGTGCTACACAGTCCGACTAACAGGTCGGTGCCAAAATGGCAAAAGTAAAGTAAAGAACAAGATGAGTAGGGAGTCAAGGAACCCACTCGTGGCCTCCTGCGGTCATCCTTCTAGTATTGACCATCTTGAGGGTAGAAGTAAGCTGAGTCCTCGGGAGCTGGCTCTAGATCTGGCCATGCAAAACCAGAGAGGTTAGACCTCCAATAGCAAGCACCACAAAGGAAGCACGACATGAAGAATTAAAATCAGTAATAAGGGTTAAGGATAAATAAGATAAATAGATCTTTGCCTCTTACTAAGGTACGCCTAGCGTCTTGACACTCCGAACCAACTCCCCAACCAAACAAGGACAGAAGTTGGCCCATCATGTCAGGACGTTCAGCTTACCTCAATAGTTGGCAAAGTAGGATACAACCCACAATCAAATCAGTTTAGGCGGCCAGACAATTATTACGGCTTACTACTAGTGAGCTCCAAGTTACCCTGGAACCATGCATTAGGGAATTTCTCAGTTCTTACTATAGACAGACAAGGCTGGTCGATCCATAATCAGTTGCGCCATGCGGGGAAACGAGTCCCAGCGGGACGCTCGTCAATCGGGAAAAGTAAACCGGATACCACTCCCTGCCCGTGTGGTAGATATGCAGTATCCGTGGGAACCAGCCAGCGTGTCGGGACACTATTTGTCCCAAGGACGACCGTCATGTAAGAACTCGAAAATCCATTCTCTCCATGCAGTAATTATTTTATTTAGCTTAGTTGGCCCTATGTTAATTGAAATCTCATGCCGTGGATCATGAGTATTTTGCATGAGTACTTTCGTACAAGGTACGATATGCGTAACTCTACAACGATGCCAGTGTGGTTGGGTTGTAGGTCCTACATAGCGTAATGCAACAATCAAACCTATCCACGGAATAATCATGCCTTGACAGTAGGATACACGTGCTGCTTTTGTAATACGAAATTAATTATCGGTGCCATAGCACCTACTCAAATTCATGTACATAATTATAAGTTGGAGATCAGCACGGTTATATTATCAATGATCGGGATCAGCCAGTCGTTCTCAATGGTTCATACATGAACGTATCTCATTCAGTACAATAAGACGACTAGCCAGTCTCTTAGTTCCAGACGTAGGAACGCATGATCAATATTAAGTCAGGATAACAATATTGTCAATTCGTGACAAGGCAGGGTAGTCAAAAGTTCTACATCAAGAATAGGAGAAAACTTGCATAAAATAGTTGGTAACATATTCTTGAAGCCAAGGAAAAGATCTACAACTTTCATGTTGGAAGCTAGGAGAAATTCGGGCCAGAAAACAGTCAAAAAGAGCAAAAAACAATCAAAATCAGCCAAAATCAGCCTCATGCGGCCAGAAATGCTTATGCGGCTCAAAAATGCTTATGCGGCTCAAAAATGCTCATGCGGCCAGAAATGCTCATGCGGCTCAAAAATGCTCATGCGGCCAGGAAAGCTTATGCGGCTCAAAAATGCTCATGTGGCCAGAAAAGCTTATGCGGCTCAAAAAATGCTCATGCGGCCAGAAATGCTTATGCGGCTCAAAATGCTCATGCGGCCAGAAAAGCTTATGCGGCTCAAAAATTCTTATGCGGCTCAAAATTGCTCATGCGGCCAGAAAAGCTTATGCGGCTCAAAAATGCTCATGCGGCCAGGAAAGCTTATGCGGCTCAAAAATGCTCATGCGGCTAGAAAAGCTTATGTGGCTCAAAAAATCCTCATGCGGCCAGGAAAGCTTATGCGGCTCAAAAATGCTTATGCGGCCAGACACTATTCATCGTCCCTGCCAGAATCAGGACAGATGAACATAGAAGTTTGACCAAAATTGTTTTGGCCATAACTTCCTCAAATCAAGTCGAAATCTAACTTTTCAAAAGCCAAAATTGGGTAGAATTGAATTCTCTACAACATAGAACAATCAAAACATGGAAATGATGAAGTTTGATAGATCAAAACCTAAGAAAACTGAAAAGGAGAAAAACTTAGATCTACACAAAACTAACCATGGAAAAAAAACTACAAGACCTAAACATGTAGAGAAAGAAGAGACAAACAATGGACTAAAAATAAATGAGGATGCATAAATCCTCCATGATGTACAAGATGTACTTGCCTCTCACAAGTGGGTTAGGTTTGGTGGAGGAGTAAATGTGAATGAATGAAGAGAGAGAATGAAAGAAGAAGTTTTATATCAAGGTCAAGTGCATCTCCATCATCCATCCTACTCCATCAATCCTAGCCACCCATTCCTTTCCATGTTGAACCAAGCCAAACCAAGTTGGCTCACCATGAACCGAAATGAACCGAGAGCCAAGGAAAAGCAGAAAATAAAATACAAAAAATAATCAGCATGAAATAAAAGGAATTAATTACTAAATAAATGCATGATAAATCCTGAATAAATATGGGCAAGCGGTATACGTATAAAATACGCATTCCGGGAACGGGGAGTGACATCTCTACCCACCTTAGATAAATTCTGTCCTCGGAATTTCAAATCCAAGCAGGTTAGAAATATCAGGGCCAGGCACAAGCAATACAGCGAGCAATCAATCACCCTATGATACCAATCAACCACTAATCTGTAACTATACTATCAATCCATGAAACCAAGCTACTAATCATACGGGGATATGCATGTGGAATCAAGACAATCAAGGCATATGGAAATGAAATATACCTTGTGAGTCAAACAAGTGCGGGTACCGCGATCGGATATCATCCTTCCGCTCCCACGTTGACTCTCCTAAGGAGTGATGGCCCCAAGCAACACGAACAAGGTTAATTGTTCGGTTCTTGAGTATCTTCTCCCTTCGGTCCAAAATGGACACTGGCTGCTCCTCATAAGACAGGTTGGTACCCACAACCAGCTCAGAATGATCGAGGATGTGACTTGGGTCCGATACGTACCTACGTAACTAAGATACGTGAAATACATCATACACCTCTCGTAACAAAGACGGAAGGGATAAACGATAAGCAACATCGCCTACCCTATCAAGAATGACGAATGGGCCCACGTACCGCGGACTCAACTTCCCACGAACACCAAATCTAATGACTCCTCGGGTAGGTGAAATCCGCAAGAACACGTGGTCCCCAACAGAAAATTCCAATGGCCTGCGATCCGGTCTGCCCAATGACGATGCCGATCTTGTGCAACTCGAAGTCGCTCTCTAATTTTCTTAACAACTTCAACTGTCTGAACAATCATCTCTGGTCCCAACATTTTCCTTTCCCCAATATCATCCCATGCCAACGACGATCTACACTTCTTACCGTATAGTGCCTCGAATGGAGCCATTTGAATACTGGCCTGGTAACTATTATATATGAAAATTCTACTAAGTGCAGGTGACTCTCCCAGGATCCTCCAAAATCTAAAGTGCAGGCTCGTAACATATCTTCTAAGGTCTGAATGGTCCTTTCTGATTGTCCGTCCGTCTGCGGGTGGTAAGCCATACTGAATCTTAACTTGGTACCTAGGCTCTGATGTAAACTCTTCCAGAAATGCGACATAAAATGGGTATCTCTATCTGACACAATACTGATAGGAACTGCATGTTGCCTGACGATCTGTTGCATGTACATCTGCTAGCTTTTCTGTAGTCTGCCCTACTCTAAAGGGAAGGAAATGTGCTACCTTTGTAAGTCGATCCACTATAACCCAGATGGCATCCTTACCACTAGGTGACCTCGGTAATCCAGTCACAAAGTCCATTGTGATGTGCACCCACTTCCATTCCGGGATAGAAAGTGGGCTGCAATAATCCTGCTGGCCTCTGCTGCTCTGCCTTCACTTGCTGACATATCAAGCAACGGGAGACGAATCTAGCTATCTCCCTCTTCATTCCGTTCTGCCAGAAATTATTTAATATCCCTGTACATTTTGGTACCGCCCGGGGATAGAATACTGAGAACTATGGGCCTCTGCCATAACCTCCTGTCTGATATCTCCACTAGGCACACATAGACGCGATCCATACCTAAGTGTTCCATCCTCATGATTCTCATCTCCTTCCGAAGTCCTGACTCACATTCTGTCCTGAGCTTCTGAATCCTTGGGTCATGTGTCTGAGCTACCTTGATCCTGTCTACCAAGTCAGATTGAACTTGTAGACTAGCCAAGATCCGTACATCTCCAGAAAGTATAACCTCAATGCCCATCTCTCAAAGATCCTCTAAAATCTGCTTCTGTGATGTCAACATGAATGCACTGCCCCTTCTACTGAGGGCATCCGCTACTACATTAGCCTTGCCTAGGTGATACTGAAGTTCTACTTCGTAATCCTTGATCAATTCCAACCATCTCCTCTGTCTCATATTCAGCTCCTTCTGAGTAAAAATATACTTTAAGCTCTTGTGGTCGGTGAATATATCTACTCGATCGCCGTACAGGTAATGCCTCCAAAGCTTCAAGAAAATACTACGGCCGCCAACTCCAAATCATGAGTC
>JANAVB010029640.1:0-87054 GCA_029216955.1 Iris pallida
TAGAACTGGAGTTGTATATAAGTTTGAGATTGTAGTTGAGATTGTTTGAGATTATATTTTTTTTGTCGTTGGATTTTATTTCTGTTATTTAGCCTTTAGTTATATCTTCTGTGATATCTTATCGTTCTTATACGTGATTGAGATTCATTATATCTATACTTGTCCTCCGTTCGGAGTTGAGTTTTGACACGTACATTATATAATTGCGTGAGTTTTGTGATATATAGTAACCTAGACAGCGTTCTAACCGCCGACACTGCGGCTAGGCTGGGCGTTGTTACGCGCTCGTACTCTCACAGTGGGTGCGGGGTGACACGTTTTTAGTGGTGGCCCATGCAGGTCAAGAGTCGCATTAGTGCGATATCGTGGTAGTACGGCACTTAGTTGTACTTCCGCGAGCCTGCGATAGGATTGAGAGATAGGCTTTAACGGAGAGGTACTCAATCACAGTTAGGAAAAAAAATTCTGCTTTAATTCATGCCATCTACATATATTACTGATGTCTTCCTTGAGATAAATTGTCCTCCTTTGATTTTATCGATTTCTGCTTAGTATTGACTTCCTTTTCGATCTGTCTTCAGGATGGTGGAGACACGATCACATCGCTCTGGTACAGTAGCCGCTGCAGAGGGGTCTGCCACCTCTTACCTTCAGTAGCCAGCCCCTGGTACCGCAGTCCCAGTCATGCCAGCTGGGGTGGGTGTTTTAGCAGCTTTCGGAGATCCATCAGCTGGGGTGGGTGTTCCATCAGCTGGGAGGCAGAGTCCGGTGCTTCCCAAGATCCTTCCTGTCACGACCCGCACCTATTTTTTTTTTTCGGATACGAGACGTGTCCAAGCCAGCCTACGCCGCAGTGTCGGCGGTAGTACGCTGTCACGGCCATGAAGATCATAATCACAAAGATGCTCATTCACATAATTAATTTAATTTACAATGATCACAAGTTTTACATTTGCAGGAAAATATAAACTTGTACAAATATTGAATGACTATAACTTGACTATCCAACTAGTCTCTAGGCTCGTCTGCAAGTACACCCGAGCTCCCCATGCTAAATGAATCCACGACTAACCTGAAAAATATGGTTTCCAGTCAGGAATGGAACGAGCACAATTTACTGAATGTAATTTCAAATAAAGAAAATGACTATAAGACAAAGATTAGACATCAATCATGGGTTTGAAAATAAACAGGAAATACGAAAAACCAAAAGTAAATAAATAGACATCTAATACTTTTCCCAACTGTTAGAAGTACCTTTGATATGTGATCGGTCTCGGGACAATTATGCGACACGGTCTACACGGTCTAAAGTTACACGGTCTACAGTTACACGGTCTACAATTACAACGGTCTACAGTTACACGGTCTACAGAAAATATTGCAGTAAAGAAACACTGTCTACAAAATATTAATCACGAACTACACAGTTTAGATGCAATAATAATCACGATCTACACTGTCTACAAGAAATAAATAAATCACTGTCTACACTGTCTACAAGAAATAAATGCAACACGGTCTACACGGTCTAAGGTCAGATCACACATCGTTGGTACTTCTCATTCCCGACTCAACAATTTATAATAGAAAATAATCTCATAACCAATGGCCAATCAATGAAATATAGTAAAAATCAATATCGAAATGCAGACAATAAACTGTACTCGCCTGTGGTCCTGTGCTGGTGCAACCGATAATCTGAGCTACTCATTATGCTACAATAGTCAAAACCCATACAACAGTCCCCGGAAGCTGAAATAGATAATACCAATGATCTCAGAATAGTCAAATTAGCTAGAATTGCCTGTCCTTAAGTCCAATTCTGGACACAGGGACAAAACGGAAGCGTGCCAGAGTCAACGGTCTCTAAAGTCATCAAACTACATGTCTACGGATCCAATTTTCCGATACGAACCCAACTGTATGTCCAAATTTGGATTTCGGTGGACCGTACGCAAAATCGCCCGTTGAGTGGGGCCGTGGGGCCCGCAAAACGACGTCGAATTCAACTGTCTCAGAATTGGACCAAACTTGGCATGCAGGACCAAAAAAATGATATGGTCCCGTTGGCGCAAGTTTCGTCTCGATCTGACGAGCGTGCACGAATTAATTGAGAAATTTGCAACGTGCACGATACGGTGAAGTTCGACGGATATGCATCAAATTCGTCGCGCACACGCGACCGATTTGAATTCCGCCAAAGCCACACCACCACGAAGCCGTTACGCAGCTTTCGATGCCTTCGGTGCGCGACCACGTCACACGGAATGGCGGGACGCACGTCGTGTGGATCAATTTTATGATTTTTAAAACAGGTTTTTGACCAAGTTCACATGTGTATATTTCTCTGTACAAAGCAAAACTTTACCAACTTCTACTGGATTTTTCTAGCCCTACATGTTGTGATTAACTTCTGTTCAGAAAGTTTGGTGATTCGAATAATAGGTTGGCGGGAAATTCAACGCCAAGTTGGGTGTTTGGACTGCGTTAATGCTCTGTTTTCGAGCAGGTTTTTTTGGGAACTTTGCATCGATTTCCTGGACAGCAAGGTGCGTCTAGACACGAAGCGTTTGAAGAGAATTAAAGACGTATAGGTTGTCGACGTACCTGCGAAGACGACGTGCAAAACGTTGCGACGAGACAACGGGAATCGTGCCACGAAGTCGGGTGTTTACTGCGACTGCTACTGCCTGCTGCCCACGCGCGCGCGCATGTCCGACCTGCTCCGGCCGTGTCCTGCGGCGATCCAGGCGGCGCCGCGTGCATCGGGGTGCGCCTAGGCTGGAGGGACGGCGGCGTGCTATTAGGGTTTGGGTTTGAGGGTTCATCCTCTCGATTATATGCGTGTGTATATATGTATACACAGTGCATTCGGGTTTGGGCTGATCCCCCCCCCTCGGGTTCAACTAAAAGGAGTGGTTGATTTGTAAGGCTGCTGCTATCCATTGATTCCCTTTTTTTTTATTATTATTATTATTATTAATAAGTCCATTCTTATATATATATATATATCACCATATATATATATATATTCCTATTATATATATACCATTATACCATTATAATAGAAGTATATACCATTATATATACTTCTATAAAATGTATATCACTATATATAATATTTCTATTATATATATATATACCAATATATATATAATATTTCTATTATAATATATACCAATATATATATATATATATATATATATATATATATATATATATATATATATATATTTATATATATATATATATATATATATATATATATATATATATATATATATATATATATATATATATCACTAAATATATTTCTATACATGTATCACTATATATTTATATATAATATATTACTATATATATTTATATGACTATATAATAATATTTAATAGACAAAACTTAATATAACCAATAATAAATAAATAATATTATATATAATAATAACCTTAATAGAATAATAATAACTATAACAAAATTCAATAAAACAATAATGATGTATATATATATATATATATATATATATATATATATATATATATATATATATATATATATATATATATATATATATATATACAAAAAAAAAAAAAAAAATATATATATATATATATATACAACTTGTGCAGTCTAAAAATCCTAATATGTACACGGACCTATTTGATACCAATATTAGCGAATATCAACTAATAATGACAATTATAATATTTAATTACGAATATTAGAAAATATTCATTAAATAATTAAACGGAACACCACACACACTCATACCAAAATACGTCAATACGAACGTCATTGAACGTCCCGCATGACTACATAGGCTTGGGCTCAGTTCGAGTCCAGTCCAGACTAAAATGGTATAATTGGTTTTCCTAAACTCAATAATATAATTAATAAAACTTCGACAAGGGTTAAGTTGTAACTTGGCCTGGTTTTTCTAGTTAGGACACCACTATGGCTCGGTTTTCCTTGGCATGGCTAATACACTAGTTTAGGTACGCCACTGCACTATTAGTGCCACGATTTTTAGTCATCTTGTACTCCAAAACTCCACTATGGCTAAAGTCATCTACCGTAATAATTAATTAAATAATTATTTATAAAAATCTAAAATTACCATTTAGATCAAATAAATAAATAAAATATTCCAAAATTCCGGGAAGGGGAGCTACACTTCCACCACAGCAGCCTCCACCTGCGGGGATGGTAGATGCTGCTCATCTATTTTCTTTTGTGGAGAGGATTCTGGCATCTCACCAGCAGCAGCAGCAGCAGCGACAGACTGCCGATTATCGTCAGGGGATTGACGAGGCCCACCAGCTGGTTCGTACTACAGTAGAGATGGTGACTGCTCAGGGGGAGCAGCAGCAGCCTCGTCGGAAGGAGAAGAATATACAGGACTTCCAGAAGATGCACCCCAGAGAGTTCCTGGGCACTGAGGGCATTCATTATGCAGACGACTGGATAGAGCATATCGAGGAGATATTCAGGATGACAGAGATACCAGATCGACTCCATATCGAGGCGGCAGGCAGTCAGATGTAGGACTTAGCCCGTGCGTGGTACCAGACAGATCCCAGGATGGGAGTTGAGGGCCAGACTTGGGCCCAGTTCAAGGAACTGTTTAAGGAGCAGTTCTTTCCTGATGTGGCCTTGGGAGGCAAAGAGGCATAGTTTGAGGGTCTGGTTCAGGGAACCCAGACGGTAGCTGAGTACGCCGGGAGTTTTGTCGATTGACCCGGTTCATAGATGACTTGACTGAGAAGACGAAGGCGAAGAAGTTCCGCCGAGGCTTGATTAGGGAGGTTCGGTCGCTGACTAAGAGCGACCAAAATGCTACCTTTGCGGAGATATTTTCTGGGGCTATGGCAGTGGAGGACGACCTAGGGTTGAAGTTGAAGAAGGGTCGTGACTTCCAGAGTGGTAGCAGCAGCGGAGGCCAGGCCAAGAGGCCTCACGTTCAGATTCAGCAGACCCGGGCACCAGTGATAGTTCAGCAGGTGCAGCATCAGTATCGGGGTCAGGACTCGAAGGCGATCAGTTGTTCCTACTACAGGAAGTTGGGACACACCAGGGAGCAGTGTAGGAAGAGGCTGAAGGTTTGCTATTCCTGTGGGTCTGAAGCCTACCAGAAGATAGACTGTCCCTTTGTACCTCCTTTTGAAGGAGCTAGGCCACCTGTAGCTCAGCACCAGAGGGGTGGAGCTTTTGCGATGACGGTCAAGGAGACCGACGCTGCAGGTGATGGATTAGCAGGTTTGTCCTTCTCATTCTTCTTTCCCACTTCCTGTGTAATTCTATTAGTACCTGCCAGGATATTATTTTGATTGCTAGATAGTGTAGCTACCCCGTTCGAGACTGTGAAATCACGACCAGTAGGATTGTGTTGCTTCGACTTTGATTGATTGGGGGTTGACCTAGAAAGGGTGCGATCATCTTAATTTCGAGGACAAAATTTTTCTAAGGTGGGTAGGATTGTAACACCCAGTTTTCCAGATGAGAGTAATTTTGAAATTTTGTAATTTTAATTATTAATTATTGATATTTGATTTATATTATGATTTTTAGAGATTTTTAATAATTTTTAAACTATTTAAAAACCGGTTTAAGTCATGACTTGTGATTTTGATGTGCTGCTAGTAAAACCTGAGAGACTGCATGACCTAGAGCCTAACCATGTCAATAGGATGTTTAATTATCATTTTTAGCCTAGGGGTAATTTGGTCATTTTTGACTTATTTGAATTATTTGGTGATTTGTTGAATTGGTGAATTCCAGTTTGACTTTGACTTGTTGAGACCTAGTGGACTAGCCTAGAAGCTAACCCTAGCCATGGTAACCCAAGTCTAACTTGAGTTAACCTATTTTAGTCATTAGAAAATTGTTTTAGAATGAGGAGAATTGGTTTAGTGAATTTAAGTCATGGCTTGTGACTTAATGAAATGACTTATGGCTTAATTATTTAATTGATCGTGACTTAACCCATGGGCCATTTAGTGAACCCTAACCCTAATTATTGAACCTATAAACAGCCACGAAGGGATCCCCACCCTATTTAAACAATTGTTCATTAGGGCTTGCCTCTTTTTATCATTCCAACACTTGGAGAAAAGAAAGGTAAGTTTCCCCCTTCCAAAAATTCCTATTTTATTCAATTTGATCTTCTTTTTTATCCTAATCTTTTGCATTGGGTTCTAATTTAAGTTATGGACTGTTGGGGGAGATCCATTTCAGTTTGGGATCAATTTGGAGCATTTGGCCATCAAGAAGAACACTCCCCATTTGGAGCTTTTCCATGCAATTTGCACCTATAGGTAAAACCCTTTAAATTGATTTAAATTTCAGTTTTCTTTGCATATAGGGCTAGATCTAGGAGTCCCCTAGGTGTCCCTAAAATTTGGGTGAATTTCGTCTCCGTTTGGTGTCCGTATACGACACGTATCGAAGTGTATGTTAGGTGTTTGATGAAATGCCTCTAAGGATTTTATTTTCGATTTTTGCTAAACTAATTACATGATTTTGAAGCTCTTGATGTGTAGATTCATTGTGTTGAACACTGAGCACGAATTTAGGGGATTTTTGTGTCCAAAATGGACATGTACCCCATGCACGAGGCACCGCACTGTGCCCGTGCAGTCTCCTGCTATTCGGACTTGACACAGGACACGACACGACACTATATACCACGAAATTTTGTGGGCACGTGCGGGCACCCACTGAAATCACCCACACAAAGTTTCACGAACTTTCGTTCACTGTGCGTGAAGTAATCGCGTTTGCACGGGTCACGCACTGTCACTGCACGCACGGAAAATGCTCACGGATGCGGCCTCGTATCGACACGTAGACACCACGTGGACACGGGACAGGCACTTGGACACGTCCCCCTAGTCTAGGTGAACACATGTGCACGGCCACGTGTCTCCACGTGGCCTGTGTCGTGAGTTGGACACACGTGCACGCGTGCACGAGGACTGAATTTCCTGTTTTCAGACACAGTTTCGATTTGGGTTTTGGACACCTCGTGTCCTATTTCCTGGACACGAACGCATCCCTCAAGACACATGTGACATGTATTAACCTCTGCACACATCAATTGATGATCGTTTGGGTTTTCGATTTCAAAATGGGTTGAATTTTGTCGAGTTTCCCATTCTCTGATACACAGTTCATGTTATTTCAATTTCTGAATTTAAAATGTGTTACCAACCATTTTTCCATGTTCTAAATTGTCATATTAACCCATTTACATGTGTATTAGGTTGCCTTAATCTTGGTTATTGATAAGTGTTAGGTTTTGGGTTTTCAAAAAAGATTTTTAATGGTTGAACTGTCCTATTTTTCTCATACACACTGGTGTGTAGTTCACTGTTTTCGAAAATGGGTTTCAAAAATATGTTCAATCGAATCCTAAGTTTTAATGGGTCTTTATATTCACCTGAGATCAGTTGTCTTCGAAATTGGTTTTCATGGATTGTATTGGTTTTTTCGAATGTAGGATTCGAATGTGGGTTGGGGATGTCCAATGGACTGGACTGATACACACAGTTCAGAAAAAATCCTGAACTTCCATTCCTATTTGAAAACTGATTTTTGATACACTATTTAAACAGTTACAAATCTGAGAACCTATTACACCTTCATGTATGCACACTACCCACACCACTGATTTCACTTTGGTCTTTGTTTTCAGAAATTTCCTGAGATTAATTACTGTCCTTTCCCAGTTTCTTTTAACCAAACTGAGTTAGGTTCTACTGAGGTTTCTGAGAATTATATGGGGTTATGGTTCTGTTGAAAACTTGGGTTCTAAATGGATTTTTCTAAGGTATGGTGGACTGAACAGTCTACTGTTTTGTGATGTCTATAACTGCTATCATTCCTGTTATCTTTTGCCCACACAAAACTGATATTGAAGCACACACCACACACACACCACTCTACTAAAAACTGAATTCCCTTTTGATACTCACACACACACATGGTTACCCCTACCTAACTGACATCTTCCTGAGAAAAATCCATTTTCTGAGTTTGCCACATGTTAGATTTACACACACACACACATTTGTTCATGTCACTTGTCCACTCTTACACACACCACACACACTTTGTCACATACCTTGCCTTGACACTTACACCCTCACATGAACACTATAGCCTACACACATTGCACTGTATCATGCTCATACACACACACACACATCCCTCTCTAACACATTCAACCTTGCCATGACACATGCCATTACCCCTCTCTCTATATCACACTATGTATGTATATATATATCTATATGCTTGATAATAATATGGTGAATATGTGTGATATTATATTAATGTAATGTATATACAATATGTGTGATATAGCTTATATGGCCTATAGCCTATATACATGGCACATTGCACTTGGGTGTATCCCTATGTGATTAGCCTAGGCATATAGCCTATGGTTCATAAACCTGTGTTTATGGCTTGAATGCCAGTGTAGGAGTGTGGTTGGCTTGTATAGCCTAGAAATTGGGTGTGTTTGCAAGAATAGGCTGGTTAGGCCTAGTGGGACTTATTTGGCTTAGGCTTGACCTAGTTGACTTAGTTGACTAGTCCAGGTTGACTGGAGTTGACCAAAGGTCAACATTAGTCTGGATGTGACCAATTGACCTAGTTTAACTAGAGTATTGACTTGGGTTGACTCAGAGTTGACCAAGTTTGACTTGGACCTAGTTTGACCTAGATAGTTGACAGGTTTGACTTAGAGTTGACTTTGACCTAGTATGGCCTAGAAATCATGTAGATTGCATCATAACCATCATTCGCCTTGTTTTAGACATATTATAACATGTACTATTCTATTTAGGACATTGTGACTCCGGTGCAGACATCTGACATTACACTACTCTTTTCAGAGTATCAGGCGAGTACATTCTCTGATAGTTCTTTCATTTATTTGCCAGTTACTGTATTTCATTTCTATTTAGTTTTATGTGATTCTCTGTTACCACACGTATGGACACTCTGGATTCATGTATGCGACACACTCACCATATTATCTGGCCTCTATTACTGGAATCACTGGAATCATTTCGGAATCTATTTCTGGAATCATCATATTTTGGCTGGACTCATCTCAATTTTCGTGTCGAATTCTGGATTCATTTGTATTACGGGGAGGGGAAATATTGAGTAAGGCATGTAGACATACCCCAAATCTGGAATCTCCAACTTGAATCTACTGGAAGCATAGCTATCTCTCGCCGGATCAGTGAGAGGTGTGCCTGATTACCCACAGCCGTTTACATGTCGATCTCAGTATTTTAAAACACACTATTAGATTATAGCTGGACTCACCTGGATTCTTGACCACTACCTAGAATCATCTTGTACTGGATTCAACTTGTATTAGATTCATCTCGTACTGGATTTATAGTAGTTTACACTTGTTTTACATTACTGCCTGGACTCTTTATGTTACCTTAGTTCAGCTAGATTTATTTTTACAGTCTTCATTGCCATCATTCTTTTCTTGTTTAGTTACTTACTTTTCTTGTATCTTATCTGTTCTCCATGCCATCACCTGTATATAAACTGCCATATTCATCAATAAAACTGTCTATAACTGCATTATAGTTTCCTATCATTTATTTGGGTTTTCTTGATGAGTTGTACTCGTTCCTGTCCTGACTGGACCTGTTGAAAATTTTACAGATGATTGCCCTGAGGACACATGCCCTACATATTACTGAGGAGATGGCTTAGCTACCTTTGGCCCCGACACTCAAGAGTGTTTGGGAGATTAGCTAGTTGTTTTTTAGCTTTTATGTTTAGAACTGGAGTTGTATATATAAGTTGAGATTGTTTGAGATTATATTTTTTTAGTCGTTGGATTTTATTTCTGTTATTTAGCCTTTAGTTATATCTTCTGTGATATCTTATCGTTCTTAGACTGTGATTGAGATTCATTATATCTATACTTGTCCTCCGTTCGGAGTTGAGTTTTGACAAGTACATTATATAATTGCGTGAGTTGTTGATTAGATAGTAACCTAGGACAGCGTTCTACCACCGACACTGCGGTGTAGGCTGGGCGTTGTTACGCGCTCGTACCCTCACAGTGGGTACGGGTCATGACACAAGCAGTATGGATGAGATTCCTAGATTCTAATCCTATGTTGCAGGCTCACATCGGTACAATTACGTAACCGAAGTGACAAACTCGACCTGCATGGGCCACCACAAAAATATGTAACGCCCCAGTCCTAAAATAAGTAGGACTAGGAACGTAGACATGCCAGCTGTATTCATACGAAGTATACTCCAATATATGGAAACTTCATATGAATACATAAGCTGTAAAATGCAGTAACCAAGAGTAATCTAATCTCATCCATAAATGAAGAATAAAAGATATCATATAATCAACTGTAATAAGTCTTCGTACAATTCGTTGGGCGGAGACAAATTCACTACCAACAAGTAAGGAAAAATACACATAAAAATGGAAATGATTTGGCGGGAGTAGCAAAGAAAGACCCAAGACACGTCATCTCCGAATGAATAGAGAAGACCGCGACCTCGGCTAGAACACCTGCAATATCATAGAAGCACACACCTGGAGAGATAACCAGGTCCTCAAAGGGACGTAACAAGATACATAAAGAACATGCCACATAACTGAATATACATACCATGTCATAAATCACAAGTAAAGTAAATAGTCCCACTCGTAACAAGATCCAATATCTCATCATCGAAACAGTGGACTACCCCTACAACCAAACAAGGACAAGGGATAGCACACTATGCCGCGATGAGACATTGTCCCAAGCTACTAATGGGACGGGGTGATATGACATTTGACGGGGTTACCTAACCATCTAATGTGTTAATGCAGTAAGAACAAACCTTCAACGCATGGGCACTCTGGCTCAGTAGCAGTAATCTCAGGTATGGTCCCATCATGATACCAGGGACCTCAAAGCATAACATTCATCGAATGTCAGAGGCCAGCAGTAAATCAGTATCAGGATCCAGGACCGTATCTTCCGTGAAGTTAACCGACAATAGGGAAGTGCATACGTGTTCCATACGTTAAGGAATTGTTCTTCCCACCCAATGCCTAACAGAATCACATCTATGACTCATATACCTCTACTAACTGCTAAGTCTCCTAACATATCTCTATTAGCAGTTAGCCCTAACGCCTGCGCATGGGGGATCAGCCCACACGTAAGAACCTCTACATGCTACTCATCTCACACATACTCGTGGTACAACTGTCTCAAGGTATATGCAATGCACTACAAACGGTAGTCTCTTAACTCTAAGTCCACATGCAATCAAAGGATAATAACAAAGTATATCTAATATCACTAAGCAGACAGTAAATCAAGAACGGTAAGAACTAGAAATAAATGAACAGTGATATGTAATAAAATACAAACTGAATATAAACAGTATAATGACAAGGTATCTTGCCTGAGGTTATGTGCAAAAGAGAATAATCCAGTAGCTCGAACAGACAAATAAACGAAGCAAGAAAAGCCAAATCCCACAGATGACTCCGGATGCTGCAACAAATAACACGAACGAGTTTGGAATAGATGATATGCCTAGAAAATGCCTGTCCAAAAGTTAAATTCTGGAACAGAGGCAAAATCGTAATTTTGGGTCAAAATGATGTCCGCCGTTGGATCCGCTTTGCACCGAAATACGTGCCAATATCAACGGTCTCTAAAGTCATCAAACTATATGTCTAAAGATTTGTTTTGATGAGGTGAACCCAACGATATGTCCAATTTTGGATTCCCGTGGGCCGTGAACAAAATCGTCCGTTGAATGGGATTGTGGGCCCGCCAAAATAGCGTCCCAATCAACCTTCTCAGAATTGAACCAAACTTGGCTCACATGACCAAAAAAAATATTTTGAGTCCAATGGCGCAAGTTTCATCGCGATATGATGAGTGTGCACAAAGTTGTGACTTAATTTGCAAAGGGTCGATACGGGGGTATCTCGACGGATACGCACTGATTTCGTCGCACACATGCAACGAAATTGGGTTCCGTCAGTTCCTACACGTCGACAACATCCATACGCACCTTTCGATGCATATAGTGCGCGACCACGTCGCCCGGTTTGTCGGGGCGCACGCCGTATCGGGTGTTTTTCCACTTTTTGAAAACAGAATTTACAATTTTTCGTAAAACTTTAACAACGTGTAACTTTCTACATACTAGATGAAAAGTGAATCCAGAAGGTGCGTTACAATCTCGGTTATGTTGTCTTGGACTGCCTTTAATTAGTTTCTACAAAATCCTATTGTACAGAAAGAAAAGTGGCCGACAAGTTGGTGTTTTAAAACAGTTTTTATATTCCATAAAAGTGGTTTTTCTCCAACTTCGTCTCGCTTTTTCGAGCAAGATGGATGGCCATGTCAAAATCCACATGGGGGATCTCGAAGAGGGTCATGTGGGCTTTCTATACGAATTTACGGATCTAAAAACGAACAAGAATCGAGAGAGAAATCAAACGGAGAACTTGGGTACCTTGTTTTAAATTCTGTTGTTGTTGTTGTTGTTGTCGTCGTCTTTTCCGTCGCCGCTGTCGCGGGTGTAACTGTGCTCGCGGGGGAGAGGTTGGCCGAGGGTGGAGGAGAGAGGAGGAGGAAGGTGGAGGAAGATGTTCGGATTTGGGTTGGAAAGAATTGGGTTTGAGTTTTAGGTAAAAAAAATAAACAAAAGTGTATATGGGTGTCGGCCACAAGTTGCTTTGTAAAAGGGGGGTCACGTAGCTGCTGCTACTGTTTCGTTTTTTTTTGTATGTGGGTGGTCGGGTGGGCCGACCACCCATTACTTCCTTTTTTTCCTTTTTTTTAAAATCTTTTCAATATATATATATATATATATATATATATATATATATATATATATATATATATATATATATATATATATATATATATATATATATATATATATATAAAATAATATATATATCCATAAATACACCAAAAATCTATTTAAAATTCAAATACTATTTAAAAGTCAACTATCCAATTATTTAATATATTTGAGCATATCTACATATATATATATAAATTCAATCCTTAATAAATTAACTCAAAATAATAATAATATTTAAATAGGAAAACATGTTTATTAAATCTCCACAAAATAAATTAAATTTAATAATAATAATTTAATAAGATCGTCCCAATGAGTGCACTTACACTGCACACCCTTTTTCGGGTCCACAAAATGTACTATTTTGTAAAATATTATTTAAAATAAATAAAATACCAATAATTGCACAAATAATTAAATGATTTTAAATTGTACATAAAATTCTAAAATAATTTAGAAATTATTTTCACGTACATAAAATATGTCTACATGGCCACTTTGTTCCCACCACATGCCTACCTGGACTTAAATTTGGTTCGGGCCCAGTTCGGGCTAAACTGGACAGCCCGGGCCGTCTAAAAATCAATATATAAAATAATATTTAATTAAAATAAGTTAAATAAGTTCATTCATAATTTGGTCAGGTTTTCCTAGTTTGGACGTCACCATGGCTAGGCTTCCCCCGGTATGGCTAGTGCACTAGTCAAGGCACACTGCTACATCTTTCGTACCAAAATTCATGGTAGTCTTGTGTTCCAAAATTCAACAATGGCTAAGGTCATTTCTAATGAAATAAAAAAAATCATAATTTGCATAAATAAAATTTTAAGTCAATTAAAACAATAAAATAAAATAAATAAATAAATAGCGAGTTTTACAGTTAATATTTGCAGAAGTTTGGTTGGCAAGCTTCTTCAAAACTGGCATTGGCGACCTGGATGCTATGAAGAGTATTCTTCTGACACCCACATCAGACAGCTCATGTGATTCTGACACTCAAATCAGACAGCTCAGAACTCTCTATGTTCCAGAAGGGTCTTCCTCAGATGGTAGAAAGAGCCTTTATACATGAGAGTTGGATGGTGGAGAGACAGAATTAGAAATCGTATCACGAGGGTGATCTCATTCCTAGTTCTCATGACGGGTCGTCTCTTCTCCACCAGTTGTATTGACAGCAGCTTATCTTTGAGATGCTGTACTCTGTGGTTCTCCTCTCGTCTTTTCTGAGAGAGAAGACCTGAGTTGATTCCGTTGTCTTGCTCGCTGCTTCAGGTCGAGATGACAAGGAACTGGCATCAATAAGAAGATCCAAAGATATAATAGACCTTCATTTGTTATATTTAGAATGAAAATTCGAGATGTATTAGATTACCATCAAGTGTATCTATGTTTTTAAAGAAGGAATAAAGAATGATTTTCTCTTCTTTTTATAATTTGATTTTGATGTGATGATATGGAAAATAGAATCCAGAGAAAATGTTGTCACGACCCGCATCCGCTTTTCGGACGCGAGCTTGTGAGCAAGCCAGCTACGCATCGAACGAACTCCAGCCCGACTCGAATACGTAAACGTTGTCAAGGCTATGGTATACTGCCAAATCATGGCAATGCAATCTACATCTCAATCCACCACAAGAATAGGAAACACGAATGAACAATTATGGGTCATGGGCCCACTAGCATAAATGTCCGATGAGACTCCAAGGAATATAACAAGAGTCTCTAAACTGAATCAATAAGCAAGATATCTCATGATAAGGAAAGTAAAACGCGAAAGGATAACAACGTAATAACACTGACAAATACCTGAATCATGCAAACGATATCGTAATCATCTGAAACTCCCAAGTGTCATAATCATCCACATCCAGAACTGCTAACTAACTCCATGCAAACACTAAACCTGAAGAGATCATCAGGTCCTCAGGGGACATAGCAAGATACATAAAATATGCCTATCTAGCAGTTTATCATACAATAAAGAAAATACAGGAAATAAACGAGAAAAGACCAATCAACACAAAAATACGACTATACACGACTAGAAGAACCACTACGCATAAACGAACTACTGGGGAATAATAAGAGAACACGATATCACGATGTCAACGGATAACCAATCGAATACTCAAACCCTTGTCCCTAGTGTGGACTCGCAGGTTTGATCAACTACTAACCCTCGTCCCTAGTGTGGACTCGCAGGTTAGCTTCAAGAAATCACCCTCGCCCCTAGTGTGGACTCGCAGGTACGGAATAGATAACTACTAACCCTCGCCCCTAATGTGGACTCGCAGTTTAGCTTCAAGAGATCACCCTCGTCCCTAGTGTGGACTCGCAGGTATCTACTAACCCTCGCCTCTAGTGTGGACTCGCAGGTTAGATTTACGAAATCAAGATATAGATATCTACTAACCCTCGCCCCTAGTGTGGACTCACAGGCTAGCATCAAGAATTCAAGGTACAGCAGTTCCGTTATGACTTATTCATCCTATAATACGATGCGACTCTGTCCAAGTACCGGTGATGACACGACACGACCCAATCAAGATACACGAGAGAACCAATCAATATGAACTACAAAATTAACTATGAACAAGAACTATATATATATATATATATATATATATATATATATCCAATATGAACTACAAAGTTAACTATAAATAAGGACTATGTATATACTAGCATGCACGATGTACAAATCACATGTCAATAATCAACTGGTAAAACTGTATAATAATAGAAATATGCATGTAAATAAACTGTACAGAAAGGCAAGGTACACTTGCCTGGAGGTTGCACGCAGATCCAACAAAATATAGTCAACTGCTAAGCCATAAGTCCAAATCATCACAGCTCTCTCGAAAGCTGAAACAAACATTGCCAATATTATTAGAATAGTTAAATTAGCTAGGATTGCCTGTCCTTAAGTCCAATTCTGGATACAGGGGCAAAACGGTAATTTCGGACAAAAACGGTGTCCGCCGTTAGACCTGCTTTGTACCAAAAAGCGTGTCAGAGTCAATGGTCTATAAAGTCATCAAAGTACATGTCTACAGATTTATTTTGATGATATGAACCCAACGGTATGTCTAATTTTGGATTCCGGTAGACCGTGCACAAAATTGCCCGTTGAATCGGACTGTAGGGCCTACAAAACGGCGGTCTGATCAACTATCTCAGAACTGGACCAAACTTGGCATACAGGACCAAAAAAATGATACGGTCCTATTGGCGCAAGTTTCATCTCGATCTGACGAACGTACACAAAATAATTAGGAAATTTGTACAGAGGTCGATACGATAAATTTCGACAGATACGTATCAAATTCGTCGCGCACACGCGACCAATTTGAATTCCGTCAAAGCCCACACGTCCACGAAGTCGATACGCACCTTTCGATGCTTTCAGTTCGTGACCACGTCGCCCAGATTGGCAGGACGCACGTCATATCGAAGGGTTTTTTAATTTTTTTTAATATTTTGAAAACAGGTTTTTGGTAAACTTCGGAATCCGATTTCTCGGCATGTAGTCGATGAAATCAGATTCTATAAATTGGGTTGTGAAGCCCTATAGTTTGTCTAGGTCTGTATTTAATTTTTTTTGAAAATGCCTACTGGTTGGTTCGACAACAGCCTTCGAAGTTGGGTTCCAAAACAGTTCTATTATTCTGTTTTCGATGGTTATTTGATCGCCGTCATGTCGATTTTCTGGGGTTTCTACTGTCATAGAAAAAAATCCATCTGAAGGGGTTTGAAGAGGGTCTAGTAGGCTTTCTAAAATGCTTTACAGATCGCAAAACGAGTAAACATGGCCGGAGAAATTGTACAGTGAAGTCGCCTTGCTGCTGCCTTTGATCTGTACTTGTGCGCACTGTCCGCGCGGACTTGGTCGACCGGCGACGCGCGGTGGTGGCACGCGGCGGTGGTGCGCGATGGTGGCGCGCACGGTCAAGGCTTCCAGGCGCGCAGGATGGTGGTGGCGACGTACATCATTAGGGTTTTTGATGTTCGATTGAGGGAATTCCTCTCGACAGCTCGCGTCGATATATATATATATATATATACTTATGTATATATATTAGGTTCGGTTTGGGGAAGGATCGCGGAAAGGTTCTATGAAGGCTCGGCTATTCGAGCATGGGTGGGCTTGGTCCACTATTCCCGCAAGGGAACAATGTTGAAGGGTTTTTTTTATTTAATCTATACACACACGCACACACACATACACACACACACACACACACACACACACACACACACACACATATATATATATATATATATGTGTATATATATATATATATATATATATATATATATATATATATATATATATATATATATATATATATAAATATTTTTTTTATATATGTATATATAAATATATTCATATGAATACTAGTATAATAATATCCATAAAAATCTAATTAAAAATCCAATATTATCTATTCCTAGAATAGGGCCTATTTCTATAATTATGAATATATATATATTAATAACATTTATTTGACAAAAATAATATAGCCAATAATAATAAAATAATATTATATAATAGTAACCTCAATAAAATAATAATAATAATAATAACGGAATTCAATAAAATAATAATGGTGTATAAATATACAATTTGTGCAGTCTAAAAATCCTAATATATACAAGGACCTATTTTATACCAATATCACTGAATATCAACTAATAATTATAATTATAATATTTAATTAAGAATACTAGAAAATATTCATTAAATTATTAAAACGAAATACAACACCCTCATATCAAATTCCATCAACATGAATGTCATTGGACGTGTAGCATGACTACATGGGCTTGGGCTCAGTTCGGGTCCAGTCCGGGCTAAAATGGTATAATCAGTTTTCTAAACTCAATAATATAATTAATAAATAAATAATCTTCGGTAAGGGTTAAATCGCAACTTAGCCTAATTTTTCTAGTTAGGTCACACTTATGGCTGGGTCTTCCATGGCATGGCTAATACACTAGTCAAGGCAGGCCACTGTACTATCTGTGCCAAGGTTCCTAGTCGTCTGATACTTCAAAACCCAACCATGGCTAATGTCGTCTACCGTAATAATTAACTAAATAATTATTTATAAAAATCTAAAAATCACCACTTAAATCAAAAAAATAATAAAAAAATATTTTAAAATTTTTTCGGGAAGGGAGGCTACAAATGTGGATGTGACAAGTTGCTGATGTAAATAATTGGAATTTAGGGGTGTGGAGGACGTAAATTCATATTATTTTTAAAATAAGAGACAATAAATGCCAAATGAATTATAAGTCAAAGAAAGTGAATGAATGAACAGTCACTTCGGTTCTCGAAGAAAAGATGCTGAAAAGAACAAACAATTATCTCGATTCTCGATGAAGAGAATAAATGAATGAACAGTCATAAATGAATGAACAATTATAAATGAATGAACAGTTGTAAATGAATGAACAGTTGGACTTCTTTCAAAAAGTCGCATCAGTTCTCGAAACTGACTATCTAGTCGTTCTGTCTATAAATAGAGCAAAACTTTCGTAGATATCGTCAATTTTTTTCTTTTTATACAACATGTCTTCCAAAGATTTGCTCACTCCGAAGATTGAAGGAAAGACCGAGACGCCTCCTGCTGTGCCTCCAGTGCCTCCTCAGAAAGAAAGGGGTAAAGGCTCGACTGCTCCTGCACCAGGACAGGACTTGATTGCCAAGTTAGTAGAACCTGGAAAGACTGCCGAAGAAGGCATTGAGGATGGCTGCTTGTGAGTTCCTAGTGCGTTCAGACAACGAGATGTTTGAACTGTTGGCAAACTATGTATTTAATCATGAAGGATCGGGACCTCCTCCTCGTCCTTAATATTCTGTAATTCCATTCTGCTCTTTGAATAAAATAAACTTACATTATTTCTCTGAAATGAAGTACATTTTGCTTTTATACATAATATTTCTTGAGAAATTTGACATTGATAGGCATCATAGCAACTCTGCCATCCATATCTGTTAATTGATAGGCTCCATTTGAGAAAACCTTATTTACCACATATGGACCTTTCCATTTTGTCTTGAACTTGCCTTTGCTCATATGAGTCATAGTCATAGGACGTCTGACTGTAAGAACTAGCTCGCCTTCCTGAAATGTTCGCACTCTGACTTTGCGATTGAAAGCTTTTGAGATCCGAGCTTGATAAAGTTCGATTTGTTGTTGGGCTAGTAGCCTTTTCTCGTCAAGCTAGCGCCTCCAATTCTTGAAGCCGAAGACAATCATTATTTTCTATAGTAAGTTCATTAGCAATGACAATTCTCAAGGACGTGATTTGAATTTCCAGCGGTAAAACAGCTTCACATCCATATACTAGAGAAAAAGGTGTGCAATCTGTAGGACTACGGACTGTAGTACGATAAGCCCATAGACATTCTTCAAGTTTATCACTCCAATTACATTTGTTAATAGAAATAAACTTTTTAAGGAGTTTGATAATTGTTTTGTTGAATGCTTCAGCTAACCCGTTAGCTGCAAGATTATAGGTCGTAGAAGCAACATTATTGATTCTGTTGTCATCATAGAACCAATTAAACTTCTGACTGACGAATTGTGGCCCATTATCATGGATGATTCGACGAGGGACACCAAATCTGTATATCACATGATGTTTGATGAAGTTGATGACACTACTAGTCTTTACTTCAGCTAAAGGTATAGCCTCAGCCCATTTAGAGAAAAAATCGATTATAGCCAAGATGAACCGATGTCCTTTAGATGAAGGAGGATTTGTAGGGCCAATTATATCTATGCCCCAAGCTTCGAAAGGCTATAAGGCAGTAGTCGGATGAAGAAACTCCGACGGTTGGTGAATGGAATCTGCATGAATCTGACATACACGGCATTTTTTGCATAGTCAATAGCATCTGATACCAAAGAGGGCCAGTAGTAGCCCATACGTCGAATACGATCATGTAATTTAGGACCAAACTGATGTGCTCCACAAACGTCATCATGAGCTTCGCGTAATATCTGTTTTGCTTTATTACCGGCAAGATATCTCAAAAGTAATCCATTAAAAGTTCTTCGATAAAGAGTTTTGGTGGTATAATTATAATAGAATCGAAGCGATCGGCGACGAATACTTGTAGCTTCTTTAGGATCTTCTGGCAATATGTCATGTACTGTAAAATCAATGAAAGGTGCTCTCCAGTCATCGCTAATGACATTGACTTCAGTTGAATTATTGAATTCGATGTTATGGTTATTTTCAATACAGAATAGTTCTCTATTAGAAATAACAACCATTTGTTGTCTTTTGACTGGAACTGCCAATACTGCAGCTAGGTTAGCTAAAGCATCAGCTTATGTATTGCATGCACGACGTACATGTTCGATAAAGAACCCTTTGAACGAGGAAGCTATTCTGATTGCCGCTTCGTGGTATGGTACCAGATCTTGATGTAGAACTTTATATATGCCTCTAACCTAATTGACAATCAGTTTACAATCACCATATACTTCAAGATATTCAATATACAGTTGTTTGGCTAATTGGAGTCCAATGAGCAAAGTATTGTATTCTGCTACATTGTTGGAGCATGATTCGTCTAAGGAATAAGCCCTCTGAATAGCTAATCCATCTCGTGAAACGAGAATAATTCCCACTCCAGTAACAAGAGTACCTCTAGGTCAAATTCTAGATGCTCCGTCAAAGAATAACTGCCAAATAGAAAATTCTTCTGAGATCATATTTGATTCCAATATTTCGTTTGGAATCTTGTCATAGAGTTTAGATGTTTCAGGCACAGGATGAGCTGCTAAGAAGTCAGCAAGTGCTTGGCCTTTCACAGACTTTTGAGGAACATACACCATATCATATTGTGCTAATAATATGGCCCATGTAGCAAGCCTAGAATTGAGTCTACTGGGCTTCTTCATTAGGACCCGCAGAGGATTGACTCGGGATATAACATGAATGGTTTGACCGATGATATAATGTCTCTTCTTTTGAACGGCGAACATTAAGGCTAAACATTCCTTCTCTACCGAACTATAACGATGTTCAGCTCCAATCATCGTTCGACTAAGGTAGTAGATGGCTTATTCATGACCTTCTTTGTTCTTCTGAGCTAGCAAAGCTCCTAATGAATGATCCATTGTATGGACATACATCAAGAAGGGTATTCCTAAAATCGGTGGTACAAGAATCGGTGGACTCATTAAATACCGCTTTATGTCGTCAAATGCCCGTTGATATTCTTTTGTCCAAATGAAAGATACACCTTTCTTTATTAACTGAGTAAATGGTCTGTAACGTCCAGATAAATTTGAAATGAACCGCCTGATGTATGCAAGTCGACCTTGGAATCCTCGTAGCTTCTTTAGGTTGCGTGGAGGACGCATCTCTTGAATGACTTTGATCTTCTCGGGATCAACGTGTATACCCTTAGAGGTAATGACGAATCCGAGAAATTTACCACTAGAAACACCTAAGAAAGACTTGGTGGGGTTCATTTTGAGTTGATGCTGGCGCATTAGATTGAAAATAGTTCTTAAATCTTGAATGTGATCTTCCTTTAGACGGCTTTTGACAACAATATTGTCAACATAGCATTCGACGGTCTTTCATAAATAATCTCGAAAGATAGTACTCATAGCCCGCTGGTAAGTTGCACCTGCGTTCTTAAGACCGAACGGCATGACTGTATAACAGTATACTCCGCGAGGAGTACGGAATGAAGTGTGTTTTTCATCTTCAGAATTCATCCGAATTTGATTATATCCAGAAAACCCATCCATGAAAGAAATTTGTTCGAATCCACAAGTATTGTCGATCATGACATCAGTAATTGGGAGAGGGAATTCATCTTTAGGGCAAGCATCATTGAGATCCCGAAAGTCTATGCAAACCTAAACCTTTCTAGTCTTCTTTAAAACTGGTACAATGTTGGCTACCCAGTCAGGATATTGTTCTTCTCTGATAAAACCACAAGCTATACGCTTTTTGACTTCATCATCAATTGCATCCATCATTTTAGGCTCGAATCGTCGCTACGGTTGTTTAACTGGCTTGGCATTAGGCAAGATGTTAAGTTTATGAGTGCGCCTTGAGGATCTAAACCCGGCATATCTTCATAACTCCAGGTGAAGACATCAATATATTCACAAATGAGGTGAATTAATTCTTATTTATCATCCTCAGAGATATTTTTGCTAATAAAGATTGGTCGTGGTATATCTTTTTCTCCCACATCGATCTGGACTAGTTAATCCTCAGTAGGTGGTTCTCGTTGTTCAAAACGGAGTTACCACTGATTGTCCATCTTTTGAACCCAAGGATCTACTTCAGAAGCTTCTTCAAAATCATCTTCATCATTGTCTGAAAATTCAGCTGACACCATATTAGAAGATACTGTTACCCGGTGTACATGACCAATACTGGTATCAGAATCCCATGAGATAGAATCAGAAGAGTTTAACCGTTCTTCTTTATCTGATTCGGAAGGTTCTGGAGTTAAAATTGGTAAAGTATAGCCTAAACCCCGCTTCGATTTACTGTGATATTGTTATGATTTTCCTTTTGGAACAGAAATACGAAAGGGAGTTTGTCTTCCTTTGCCGTTATTAAGACTTGTTCTGAAATCATAGCCCATTTTACGGATGATTGCTTTAGATTGTGGACTATAGCGACGTAATTGTAGTCTTCCTGTATCATCACTATTATCATTATAGAGCATGACTTTTTGTTCTTCTTTTTTATTAAAAAGTATGGGCCTTTTATCTTTCTTTCGAGACGGTACTAAGAACGTTTCTTGTATTGAATCCAATGATACTACATTTTGTAGAGATGATACGACTCCTATTGTAAGTGGTTTAAAGCTATCTAGCATATCCAAATAACATTGAGTATAATAAGAGACTTCAGTATACTACAAAGAAGAAGTTTTATTGATTTTTACACCATCATTTACAACAGGACCTTTAGCCTTAGCAGGCTTAGTCAAATTGATGACAAGAGGGGGAGAAGAAGAGCGAGGAGAATGAGGGGACTTCTTACGACGAAGGTCGTTTACAAGCGGCTCAGAAGAGGTGAGCTCCCTTTGTTCCTGACTATCACCAGGAGGCTGCCTCTTGTGAGACGGAAGGTATATAATCAGTGGTTTGGAAGACTGAGGACATAAAGTACATCCTTTAACGTGGATCACCAAAGTGTCATTTGGTACACCTTTCTGTTTTTCATTTGTGTCCATTGCCAGTACCACCTTCATAAATTCCTTCTTGTACATGCGAGAGTCATTGTAGTACGCTTCAACTCCTTTGAAAGGATTCAGGTCTGCAACCTATTTTTGTACTTCTCCATTACCATTCATATATTTGAAACATTTATGGAGAGTAGAAGGTACAATATTGTGTTCATGGAGGAATGGTCTTCCCAATAAAGCATTGTATGAACCATGATTATTGATTACATAAAAAGTCACCTTTGTACGAAGATTGCCAATTTGAAGTTTCAGGCGTATCTTCCCCGAAGGTTCAATTCTTCCTTGATTGAACCCCAAGATGGTAGCGATAGTTTTAGAAAGATTATGTACTGGGATCTTCAAAGCATCCAGCAAAGACTTCGGTATGATACTAAGAGCAGACCCTGGGTTAATCAGAATGCGATCGACTTTCATGGTGTCCATATACCCCGTAAAATAGAGAGGATGATCATGACGATTGTCTTCTAAAAGCATGTCATCTTGTGTGAAAGTAATATTGGGCATTAATTCAAATACACTATGACAATGTGCACAACTGACTGGTTCCTTTTTAGGCTTTTCGAGAAAAGTGAGACAAGCATCGACCTGCATCAAAGCTTTGCTTAATGTCTCTCGAGTTTCTTTTGAGAGACATAAGAGTTCGAAGATTGACAATCTTGCTGGAGTATTGGCCATTTGAGCTAATATATCAAAATTATATGGCTTTTCAAGTCCAAGAGATGAGGACTTCTTCAATGCTTTGTCAAAATGGACATGTTGTTTTCCTTTGTCTGCTAATGTCGGTTTAGGAGGAGTTGATTCCACTACCGACGATGATGTAGATGGTATATTTTCAGCAGGAGCAGATGATGTAGGAGGAGCATCAGGAGATGAGACAAGATTCTCTTGATTTTCAGGATATTTTCGAAGATAAGGTTTTCCAGATCTATTGCCAATTAGAATTTTTTTTCTGCTACCAGTTCAAAGGATACCATGTTGCAGCTCTTAGATTTAGCTTTGGAGTGTTTCTTTTGATTGGAAGAAGAAGGCGCTTCGAAATCTGCTACCAGATTTGGATGGATCTACATGATCTCTCCTTTATCAGTAGACAGTGGAACAAGACCCTCATTTTGGGGAGGTAGGAGATTCACGATCTCGAGAATAGCCCTTGGGATAGAGAGAACACCATCTTGTACAAGTTGTGATGGGAAATCACCAAATTGCACAGAGACGACATTGGCCGTTGTTTGCTATTAAAATTGTTTGATTACAAATTTCAATACAAATAGAACAGTGTTACAATATAGGACTTAGACGTAGTCCTAGGAGTACACTTTTGTTTATCTGGGTCCCTTGTGCCGATGGAGCGAGTGGTAATGCGTTGACTCCGTTGACGAGCTGACGACGGTTATCGGTTCTCTGAAGGTTTGGATTGCTCTGGGTGCTGGAGCTTGCTGAGAGAAGGAAGACGTTGAGTGTCTATATCTACCTCTCTGGTGATATATTCCTTCGTTGGGTGTTCTCTGTCTTGTTCGTGAGAAGGAAATGATCCCTCTATTTATAGCTGGGCAGGTTGGCTGCTCATGCGCGCATATGTAGGATACACCGGTGCGTGGGGATGCCACATGGAGATTACTGATGGCGGCGCATGGATGATGCGTCCTGATCGAGGGGTTGAATTCTTCATACTGCTGTTGTGAGCCGGCACGTAGCAGAGAAGGGGATCTTTCTGTTGCTGAGATCTTGGGTGAGTTGAGTCAAAGGACACGTGTCATCGACTCATGGCTCGGAGATCTCGGATTTGGTAGAGAATGATCTGGTAGGATGCGCCTAAGATTGGGCGCTTGAGGAGACTTTGGCTCGTAATCTTTATGAGTCATGAACCATTCTGGGCGTATGGCTTTTGAGGCGCATACAGGCGACTTTCCTTCTGTCTTTTGGGATCAGAGGGCAGTCTGGGGCGCATGACTTTTGAGACGCATACAGAGCTTCAAATGGAGACTTTTCTTCTGTCTTTAGGGATCAGTGAAGAGTCTGAGGTACATGGCTTTTGAGGCGCATGCAGAGCTTCAAATGGAGACTTTTCTTCTGTCTTTAGGGATCAGTGAAGAGTCTGAGGCGCATGGCTTTTGAGGAGCATGCAGATTTGGACGCATGGCTGCAGAGGCGCATGCGGGTGGTTGAGTGGCCACGTGGCAGTAGCCGTCGGAGTAAAGTCATGATGATGCTGACGTTGCCGATGCTTCATTTTCTGAAAAAGCTGTCAACCGTTCAGACTTTGGGAGGTGTGCTGCCAACTCTGTCAGTTCAGCATTTAATGTTTCTGACATTCGATGGACAGCTGAGGGGGCGATCGATTAGCGTTCCACTGGGTATGGGGACGCATGGGGGCACATTCTCTGTGATGCGCTTGGTTCTGAAGGGCGCGTCTGTGTGATGCGCCTGAAGTCGAAGGGCGCGTGCGGCTGTTTCGTTCCTCGAGTGCTTTAAATAGCCGTTTTGACTTGGCTGAATTCGAAGCGTCTGGTTCATCCATTTAATACAAATTCATTGCACGGAATTCGGAGAGCCATCCACTCGGCGCGTGGATTTGATCTGCCCGGCCTATAAATAGTAGCATGGAGAGAAGGTTTGCTTCTCGTTATCTCACGTACTTCCAGCATGAACTTGGGTACTCGAGTGCATTCTGTTGACGAAGTGCTCCCGAGGGTGAAGATGAGACGCCATGTCGTCATTGATGCACTTGAAGGTGACTGTTACATCCAAAAGACGGAGTCGAGGGCTTCCGAGGCAGGCGGAAGGTGCCTGTTGCATCCAAAGATAGGGATGCTGATCGGGCCTCGTCTCCATTGTTCCGGAAGGGCCGTAGATCGGAATGGCGGTGCCCTGACCGTCTTCCTTTGGCTTTTGAGGCTCTTTCTCGGGATGGGGGGTTAATTGCCACCCTCATCCTGCTCGGCCAGGTGAGCCTGGCTGGAAGAGTGGCACATAACTGGGCTGCTGAAGGGATGTACATAACTGGGGATGTACATAACTGAGCTGCTGAAGGGATGCGCCCTGCTGAGTACGCATGGCGGGATACGCCCGGTTGAAGGCACATGGTGACTGCTGCGCCTGACTTGAGGCGCATGGTGACTACTGGCCGTAGACTTAGGATCTTTCCTTTGTAGAAATTTTCCTTTGTACAACCTTCTCTAGACATGTAATAGACTTTTATATGTGAAATAAAAAGTTCTCTTCCAATGTCTATATTTGTTGCTTTTGCTGTGAAGTATTTTGTCCGAGCTCTGGCGTATGTAGTGTCTGGCGCATGGGCTTTCTGGTTGTAAAATTTCATGCTTCTACAGCCGTCACAATCTTTTCATCTTGTTGAAGAGTAATCGCTCCAGAGTTGACCATCTCCTGGATTTTGTCTTTGAGCACGTAGCATGCTCTGGTTGGATGTCCTATAAATCTGTGATAAACACAATATTTAGGATGGTCAATTTTACCTACTTTATCTGGCCGTTTTGCCTCTGGAAGTTGAAGTTTATTGCTTTTTATTAAGCAATCAAAGATGCTCAAAGTATCATCTTCGTCAAAAGAATACTCTTCTTTTGGACGAGGCACTTTTTGTGGTGGTGCTGATGGAGTGAGTGCCGTCTGAGCAACATTAACAGCTAATGACTCCTTGCCTTTGAGATTGATGGCCAATGTTTCTTTACCCTTGCGGGTGTTTTGGCGATTATTACCACCGGGTGTAGAATGTTCATCTTGGTTAGGATGGGTCATTTGAACTCCTAATTGCTTAAATTTTTTGGCACTGACCTCTGCCGCCTTGGCATTCACAATGAAAGAAGGCCAATCTTGAAATTGTGTTGATCCCGTCTACATGCTGATAATAGGCTACAAGTTTGATTTATAAGTGTCTATTGTTACAGCGGATGGAGTTCCTAAAGGCATTTTAAGTGCCTCTCGGCAAAATCTTTCAATGAAACTCTATGTGGATTCATTGTGTCTTTGTTTAATCTTAATGGGGGCAGACATCGTTATGTCGTTGACTCTCTCATAAAATCGTTCTAAGAACATTTGCTTGAAACCAGCAAAATAAGTTATGCATCCATCAGGCAAACTACGATACCAGTCGAATGCTGTGCCGGCTAAACAACCGACAAACACTCTGATAAGAAGAGCATCATTTGGCTGCAACTGGTCAGTTATCACTTCAAAGTGATTGATATACTGACTTGGAGAAGTGCTGCCATCAAACAACATAATGGTTGGAAGTTTATATTTAGAAGGGAATGGAACTTCCTTCTATTCTGTAGGATAAGGTTGTTTTATGCCAAGTCTTTGTAGACCATCCTTCTGTTTGAAGGCTTCAAACTGGGTGCGTAAAAGCTTCACAGCCTCATTAAGATCTTCTGATGTCTGGCAATTGGTAGGCTGGTTAGAATCGTTAGGAGGAGGAACAACATGGTAATTACCACTCGCAGCACCGGACTGACTGGGACCAACTTGAATTGGTACAGAAGCAACATGAGGAGGTGGTACCCCCAAACTAACATTAACAGGTACAGAAGATGCTATAAGCTCTGGATTTGTAGTAGGATTTATAACCGGTGGCACTGCATGTTGGACCACGATTATAGTATGCATACTTGCAACCATTTCAGCCATGGTCTTCAATTTATCTTCCAATACAGCAATTCGTTGCTTCTGACTAGTTGACGTAGAGTCATCTTGATCTTTTGTAATGGTATATGCCGTCACTTCTCTTGCTACTATTGACGAGATAGTTTGTTCAGAACTTTCACTATCTGCATCAAACTCAGATAAAGAGTTCCCTCCCAGATGAGCGATGGGGAGATCTTCTTGATTAAAGACACCTTGGTTCAAATTTCAATTTCTTGATCTGGTGTATTGAAAGACCCCTTCACTGGATGCATGAATCCGATCTAAGTTTTGCTGACTGGGATTACGGGACGCATTACGTCTTGGACGTTTTCCACCCCCAGTACCTTAGGGAGTCATATTGACAGAAGCATATAACGGCTCGTCTTCATCTTCCATTATAGGTTCAGGAGTTGAAACATAGTTCAGACGATCAAAGACAGATCGTTTAGCTGATTGGCAACAACACTTGATAATCACTTCATGAAGGCAGTGGCGATCTGAAGAATGGTTTAGAGGTGAAGGAGACATCCCTGTGATCTTTCGTCTTTGTGTAAGACGTTCTCGGAGATCAGTTACCACTATAGGACGAAAAGAAGTCGGAGGAATATATTCCTTAATGATGTTAGGAACATGCCTCATATTCTTCAGATGTTTAGTTCCCTGAGTGTACAAAGAGGTACTTAACTCATTAGCATAAGTGATTGGGTCCTTATTTTCAAATTTTTGTTTCTAGGCAGATTGGCCTTTGGCATAGGATTTTTGCGTTTCATTGAAGTTGATATTGATTGACGCCTATTGAAATAAGCGCATAAATTAGAGAATTCTGCTCCGGGTGTCTCTGTTTGTGCTACCATCAACTTTTCTTACTTGGATCTTGAGATTTGCAAGGTTGGAAGATCTTGAGCAGTCCCCATAGGGGTAGGCAAGATACCTCTCTGATCAGTATTCCTTTCCATAGCAGAGATCTGAAGTCCTCTGTTTAAAGGAATAGAATATGATATATCTTTCTCTGAGTCATAGACTAGAAAAGTTTGAGAAAAGACCAAAGGGTGCTTTTCTTTATTTTGTAGAGGGTTAGCTAAGAAATGTTTCCCTCTGTTTTGTTGTAGGACCATCTTAGGCACAGGTTGCGCCAGTTGAGGAAGTATAACAGGGTCTTTCCCTTTGTTTTATCTAGTTTTGGCACTAGAACATTGTTTCTCCAAGTTCAGAACTGGAGAATTGGAGGAAGGAATAGCCAAAAGACTAGTTCCTTTAGGTTACGCCATAGCAGCAGACTGGGCCTGAACAACTGATTGCTTGGGTTGCGCCACAGCAATATGGGCCACTGGTTGCACCCTAGCAATATAGGCTACTGGTTGTGCCTTGGCAGCAACACGAGTAGACTGCATCTTAGCAACAGTATGAACAGACTGTGCCTTGGCAGGAAAGGGAGTAGTGGACTGCGCCTTGGCAGTAGGAAGAGTAGACTGCGCACGGGCAGCAGTGGAGTCAGTTGCGTGCGGGCAACAGGAACAGGAAGAGTGGGATTCTTGCAGGCGGTAGAAGCAGACTACGTCTGAGACACAGAGACAGATTGTGCCTTGGCAGCAGAAGTAGGTTGCACCAGGGCAACAACAACTGTAGAAGACTTAGGAGTCCACACAGTCTTATTTTTGGTGATAGCCACAGTGTACTTATTCCTCTTCTTGTTAATCATATCTTCATAGGCTGTCTGGTTGGCTTAAACAACCAGAGTCTTCTGCGTCTTGCCGATCGATGCAGCATCACATTGAGTTGTCACCTTCTCATCGGAGGAGAAAGTCGTCCCCAGCATAGTTGTCATTTTGTTTGTAAAAATAAAAAGTGTTTATAACAAACTTAGAAAAGTGTACAAGAGTACAATTTTGAATTCTGAAGAAGTACAACTGTAGAAATCTGATCAGAAGACGATCACTTTATCCCTTGGACTATGTCAACTTGAAGACTAGAGCCTCTGGAGAATAACTGTTTTAACAGTGATTCTGATGTGTGCGAGGCTGGACTGCGCCACATTGGGTTGTGCCAACCTTATGTTGCGCCAACTTTCATTCAGTTATCCAATTGTGTACTAATTGTATTTATACGTGTGGCATCATGTGATTGAGATGCACGTGGTCGTGTACAGAGTTGTGGACACATTTTGAGAGATTAGTGGCATGTGTGCCACATCATCCTGCTTTAGAAATAAAAGTTGTCTCAACTTTATCAGGTTACGCGAGCTTCAGTCAACAACTTTATCCGGATTGCGCCTAGGCACGTGACAACTTTTGAGAAGAAGTTGTTCAGATTGCGCCTAGGCACAACTAAGGAATTTGTTTAGATTGCGCCTAGGTGTAACTCACAAGATGTGCAGGACAGCTGTCAATTAAATCTCCTCGAGCGGCACATTTTGAGGGATTCGAAGAGATTTCCTTTGTTTACTGTGCTGTCAACTGTCATTGTTGTCAGGCAATGATGGCAATTAAATGTCAGACACCACGTAGGCCTGGGCGCAATGTAGCTTGGGCGCAGTCTGATGTCAGGTGCAACATAATCAATGGCGCAGCTTGAGTTTTGGGGCGCAACTTGATTTTTAGGCTCTACACTATCCATGATCAAGATTTTGTAGATAAGCACGATATGACATGAATTCTATTTGCAACTTAGAGGAGTACAATCATGAAGCCACGACCACAATTGACAGTTTTAGTACAATTAAACCAGAATGATTTAGGAAAATCACGGTTAGTTAGGCATGATTAGGATCATAGGTTGCACAAGGCATGGTCAAGATATAAGTATGATTTACTAAGCAGGAAACAAATGGCTTATCCATAAAATGCACGAAGAATTTGCCAAGATTGATCGAGAGGATGTATAGAGTCTACCAGGAAGATGTTAGTGTCAATTCAAGTGAAAGTGCAAATATTTATGATTCAAATCATGTGAAGATGGAATATAGTCGCTATGGTATCCGAGAACATATGGCCATTTGCAGTCACTTTACTTAGAATCCCTACCCCGCCAGTATATATCTGACTGCAGACGGATCTGTGACCCAAATAACAATATATCACCGAATATTCTGTCAACCTTATCCATTTCCAACAATCATTGACGAAACAACCCAAGAGATCAAGATATGAAGAATATGACAAAGTCTCGATAATACTCGAAAACCTATGAATGTCTGAAATCACTTCAACTTAGAGCTCCTATCTCGCCAGTACGCTGCTGGCCCCAGTGAACCCTCAGTATCCGTAGTCCAGATAATGACTGCAGCGCGCAACTGCCATACCCTAGTAGGTCATCGAATAGTCTCTCAACCTTATCCATAGGAATTACAAAACAGTTTCAAAGAATTCAAAATGGATTTCAAAAGTCTAAGTCACGATAAAAGGCAAAGTTATCTGTCTGTTAGAATACAAGGGTTTTTAGGTACTAAGAAGTAACAAGGAACCCAATCAAAGAGTAGTGGGTAAAACAAGAAGAATTTTTTTTTAAATCTCGGACATGGAACGAAGTTTCAAATAGTAACCGAAATCTCAATTGAAACCTGAGTTGGTGATAAGATTCCGTATGTGGAACGTTATTCTGAATGGATAACAGAGTCTCAAAGAATGAACAGAAGCAAGGCAATCAGATAAAAGACAAGGTCCCAAAATAAGGAATAAAATCTTGTATCAGAAACAAGGTTCAACAACATCTCAATAACAACGAACTCTTGAAAAAAATCTCGAAGGGAAACAACCTCCAATAGGATACAAGGTCTCAATTAGAGAACCAATATAAACAAAGTCGTGATTAGGAAATAAAATCTCGAATAGAAAATCTTGACGAGGAAATAAGGTATCGAATAGGGAACAAGGTCTCATCGAGTCGCGAGTAGGAACTGAAGTTTCAAAGTTCGAAAAATCTTGAATACGAGACAAAATCATGAACGAAAGCAAAGTCTTGAAATAGGAAACAGGGTCTTAAAATCCGGAATGAAATCAAAGTCACGAGTAGAAAAAGAAAATCAATGGGTGGATAGGAAACATGCATCGAATTGTGGATATGAATCTCAAATAAGAAACGAAATCTTCACAACCCTCAAAGGAATCCTCAACAATGTGCTGCATAGGACGGAGATTAATCAAATTTCGAATGAGGAACAGGGTTTCGAAATGAAATATCAAGAAGCGATTAAAACCTCAATTAATGTGAAGTTTGATAAAGGAACAAAATTTGCAAACAGGAGCCATCACTAAGAAATAAGGTCAGGAATGATGAATATGCAAACGGTATCGAATAATAGATTTCAAACACTATCGAATTGTGGATCTGACACAAGTTTACTGAAATAGGAAACAACATATCAAAATAAGTTTCGACATCAATCAAGGTTTCAAACAAGAAGTTTCAAGAAATGATCTAGGTGCTTTAAAGATTTTAAGGGAAGGCTGGATTGCGAATCAAGATACATGGTTTTTCCAACCATGCAAAAGAAGCCTTCTGTCTATCTTTAGTATTCCTCCGGGACTAGAATCTCTTCAACCCTCTTCAACTGTCCTGATGTAGACTGGTCCCTGTCGTAGAGCTCCATGTGATTGCTGAATCTGGAAAGGTGGGTCTCCTTGCTGTAGTCCTGATGCTTCTTGTGCTTTCCTCGAACAGTGTGATCAATGGTCTCCGGGCAATCCTTGACTTGATGGGCAGGCGATCCGCAGTACAGGCATAGCCTTCGTCTATTGTGGTACTCTTTGTGTTGATGTCCTGATGACGGCAAAATTTGTAAGTGTTCGTCGTCTGAATCTGAATCTGGATCTCCCGCTGGGGTGACTGAAGTGCAGGGACTCTGACAGGAATATATGTCTACTGGCGTGCTGGCTGCTGAAATCCTGATGCTCCTCGTCCATTGTGATCAGCAACATACTAGCAATCCTTCATTCGGTAGGCAGAAGATCCGCAGTGCAGGCATAATCCGAGCCTCTTGCAGCACTCTTCGAAGCGATGTCCTAGATGGCGACAGAAAGCATAAATGGTCATCATCTGAGTTTGAATCTAAATCTGATGGCGCAGCAAAAAGGGCGTTGTCTGAGTGTGTCGATGCTTTGTTGATCCATAGTAGTTGATATCTCCATCACAAGTCTTCATGTCCTTCATGAGCTTCAGCTTCTTGTTGCGTCCTATTGTCCATGTTACGTTCTGAATCTTCTGACTAGTAGCTCAAATCTTCAGAGGAGTCGGATCCTCAAATGCTTGGATGATCTTCAGTGGCAGCTCCAGGTTCTCGATCTGCTTCTCGGTGCAAGATATGCGCTCGATGTCGAAAAAGCCCAAAGATTCGAGAGTCTAGAAATCAGAAGTCCTTCCTGGCTCGAAAACGTATCTACAAGTCTGGCTTGGAAAAGAATGGCCTGCTTCCTCTGAGTGTCAAGGAACTCTTGAAACATCTCCATCAACTACGTACTACCCATGGGGATAGTAGGGCGATAGAAGGTAGTGGAAACTCGAAACCCTCAAGTCTAGGAGGATCAACCGTTCTGGTGTTGTGTGCTTGAATTGTCAGAAAAATGAAGAACTGTTAAGATGTCCTAAACCTAAAAAACAACAAGTATTTATTGATATCAATATACCTGATATACTTGAAATATCCTTATTTCCTGATTTTTCCTTTGTTGTGACCATGTTTCCCTAGTTTAATCAAGTCCCCCAATAGTACTCTAATACCTAGGTACTATTAGACCTGCATGGGCCACCACTAAAAACATGTCACGACCCGTTTCCGAATAATCGGACACGACCAGCCTTCATCGTTGGACACGATGAAGTAAGCTGTACCAAGCTAGGGAAATCTAACCAGATAAACATGAATATGTACAATCACAGCATCTATAAGACGTTCCCAAATGATCACCATAATCCACCGATCATAATATCATAAAAGTACTAGAGACAACAAGAAAGAAATACACTGTGAATTCTAAGAACATACAATATCTAGAGGAATAACTAAAACAATCTAAACCTGAAACCTCAAGCTAAGCCATGACTCCATCCTGTTCAGCTAAGATCCTGGGCTCTGGCCCATAATGTAGGCATGTATGCAATGTATGTATGTATACATGATATATATGTATGCATGTAAGCAATGTAAGTATGTATGTATGCATTTCTATAAACTGAGTTAACCTATAACCTTTTACACACATGCATTCATACACCATTTGACACCATGTATCCCATGTCACATACACCTACCTATCACTAAATCTTAGAACATTAACACATATCCTTTCACACACATGCCAAACACACAAACAATCACTTACTCTTTTACCTCTCATTCTCTCTCTATATATATGTATGTGCCTATATATATAGCTTTCCTATATATATCTATGTATATGAATATGTGAATGTGAATAATATATATACATTATATGACTAAGTTTGTGTGCCTTGTTAACTTATAGTTTAGTTTTGTACTTGGTTTAGCAAGTGACTTAGGCTATGAGTTAGTAGCTATCTTGGATACTTAATTTGCATAGACTTAGTTTGTTTAGACCTAGAATTGACTAACCTAGACTAGTTGACCATTGTTGACCCAATCCTAGCTAGTTTGACCACAGTTGACTAGAGTTGACCTAGTTTGATTTTATAGTTGACTAAGAGTTGACTCTGACCTAGATTGACATAGACTCGTGTAGATTGCATTGTAATTTCAATTACCATATAAATTGAACTCTTTATAACCTGTGTTGCTCTAACTAGGACTCTGTGACTCCAGTTGGCCACCTTTTTATATCAGCTGTTCAGGATATCAGACGAGTACATTCTCTGACCGTTTCATACTTGCTAGGACTATATTCTTGCTCTAGATTAATTTACTTGATGTTGTCACGATGGTAACACAGATTAGTACTATATGGATCTTTTTATGTGATGTTATCTCCCGCGAGAGCATCAGATACATCATGTCATGTACGTTTCACTTTTATCATGTATTCCTGTGCTTTCATCATTCATGTGCACTCTCCTGATTCATGTACTCTTATGTTCATGGAGCCCCCATGTTTATATTCATGTGCACCCATTTATGGGCTCCCATGTGAAATCATGTACAATAACATATCTTGAACGGATCCTTGTGTATTGATTGGGGATGGGAGAGTAGAAATAGTCATGTGAATATGTCATGATCCGCTCTAGAATAATCGAACACGAGTCGGACACGTCCAGCCTTCATCGTTGGATACGATAAAGTAAGTTGTACCAAGCTAGGAAAATCTCACCAGATAAACATGAATGTGTACAATCACAGCATCTATAAGACGTTCCCAGAATGATCACCATAATCCACCGATCATAATATCATAAAAGTACTAGAGACAACAAGAAAGAAATACACTGTAATTTCTAAGAACATACAATATCTAGAGGAATAACTAAAACAATCTAAACCTGAAACCTCAAGCTAAGTCATGACTCCATCCTGTTCAGCTAAGATCCTGGGCTCTGGCCCATAATGTAGAACAATGTCCTGCAAGTATACCTGTAACATATCCTAGTCAGGAGCGGAGCTAAGTATATCCAAAGAAATAAACATGAACATCATGGTATAAAAATGAATACATGAAAATATAAAGTACGAGAAATGAGAACATGACATGAAACCTGAACATGAATACTAAAAAGTAATTACAGGAAACATGAAATGAATCCTGAACATTAAATACACAATAAACCTGAAGTGTGCAATATATCAAAATACATCCAGAGTGTGTGATCGGCTTGGATAGATTCAGGGAACATGAAATGGTACGGCTTCGGTCCTGTATGCACGATGCGAAGCCTAAGCTATTCACATGAATAGTAACTCGAGTTTGATCACACATCTATAGTATTTCCCATCCCAGACACAAGTAAACTCAAGGAACCAGATACCAGACAATCTCGTGAAATATCGTGTCAATCAGAAGATACAAGAATGAATATACAAGACATGAAGAAATGGACAAGTCCGAGGAGTATACTTGCCTTGCTCAAGGTGATCAAGTGGGGATAGTAATGTTGGATATCCTCCTGTTTAATTAAGTACAAGTTGGTTAAGTTCTAGAAATAACAACTGGCTATTCTCTTCTCTTAACCAAAACTGATTATGAATTATTTGCTAGTCCTATAAATTCCAAATAAAATATTTACTTGCTACTCTATGGTATATACAGGATTGCTTACCTATTATCTTGTTAATTCTAGATGATACTATTTTAATTAATGTAGTGATTAATAAACTCATTTAATAACCCAGTTACTAGCACTCAAAATTTCTTAACAATAATAGCTATCAGTCCAACAGAGCCAACCCAAAGACTGTACTAATGAACTAGAGCCACACAAGATGAGTAATATCAATAACTCAGTCTTCTGCCATTTAGAGGTCGGCAACATGCTTGCTTGGCCCACCCATTTCAACCCCATCAATAAACCAGTATAGTCCAATACATTACTTATATATGGACTTAACCAGCCAACCTTCAATTTAGAAAATAAAACTTAGCACCAACTTAATCCACCCCCACAGCTATCTCATAGAAATTTAAACAAAGGTACTACAGACCCTTCTTTTATTACACTTGAAAATACTGTAGCCCAACAGCTACACCAACAACCCAAATACCTATGGTCAACCTGAACAAAACCAAACATATCAGCTAAGAAAACTCACTGATATATACTCAATTGTCCAACCATCCCAAACCCAGGACTTACTATTGCACGTGATACATGGCCACCTCTAAATACAACCTTGCAATAGCACATCAAGACTCTGAAAGAAAAATCGCAAAGAAAGTCACAAAAACTCTTCGACCAATTCCAGCTTCAAAACACACAAAAAAAAATACCAGCCCTTACTTCAGTTTGAACTTAACGGCTAAGTCTGCTTCAAAAGCCGAAATGTTGAGAAAATAATTCAAACACGGAACACTTAATTAAGTTTACAACTAAAATCGAACATTGTATAATTTGAATAAACTTCGCCATGCACTCGACACCATAGAGCAATAGGATCAGATACGCATACGAACACAATGACATGCACGCACATGAACACGATACCATCTCCTGCACCTAATCACAAAATCGACCACACTAAAAATTCTAGCTACAAATTTATGAGAAAACTTGAGGAGAACTAATTGGTACCTGAAGACGACACGTCCAATCAAAACTGTAACACGCTCTCCGGTCGGATATGGCCTCTCATGTTCGAATTCTTCTTCACAGCTCCATTGCGGCAAACCATCGAACAGATCCCGAGCATTACAAAAGAACAAGTTCATTAGTTATATTTGAATTCCTTAGACTTAAGAAATATCAAATAATCAAGAATCAGTATGCTCTCATTACGCACATTCAAATCCAGTCCCAACTCTGTCAAATGATCCAATCCCTCCACAATCCCAACTGATCGCAACTAAAACAAAGGAGTCCATTCTCAGGATTCGTCCACACACAGAGAAGATTCAGATCAAAATATTAAGGGATCAATAATAGTCACCAGAATGATGATCGTTGAAGCAAATCCAACACTTGACTGACCGACTGCCACTCCGTGAGAAGATTTTTGAGCGATCGATCTCTCTGATCCTGATCTGGTCATCAAGAATCTGGACACAAGAATCACTCGTTGAAAATGAAATGAACCAAGCAATTCTTGACGAAGAAGATGGATTCGAACTTACTCGCTGAAGCCGATATCGATCGGAGATTCTCGATGCTGTCACCGCCTGTTACTGGAGGACGAGATTGTTGTGGTTCGTGTGCGTCGCCGGAACGGTCGTGCAGCCGTGCAACTGTGGAGGATGAAGAAATCATCGCCGTCGTAACTGTGGAGGAGGAAGAAATCATCGCCGTCGTCGCGATCCCGGCAGTCGTCGACAGACGAGACGTTGCTGTCGCCGTCGAGCCATGGCTCGCCAAGAAGAAAATTAGGGTTAGGGTTAGGGTTAGGGTTCAGATATTGGGAAAGAAGAAGAGAAAGGAAGAGAGCTCGAGTCTCTGCTCCCCATTCCTTAGCAGAAAAAAGAGAAGCCAGAGAGAGATATGAGAGAATTTTATAGAGATTTGATAATTAATTGGGTATTTACAAAAAAAGACCCCAGTTAATTATTTATTGCAAACTATCATGAAAAGTTAGTTAGAAGGGAATTGGGTTTGTTACAAAATTGTGGAGATGTTAGAAATTAGTTAGGATCTTGGAGAGCACTCCAATTATAGGCTAGAGTATTCTTCAAATTAATAACAATTAATTCATTAATAAACTCACAAGAGGACATTTAAAACAAATTTAAAGATGACTATTCCTCAAAATAAACACAAAAGAATATTTTAAATTTAAATTACCATAAATTCATAAAATTAGGGAAAGTGGGGTTACAGAATATTTCAAAAGTAGTATAGCCATGTACAAACTCTCATGTTTATTATCAAGCCGTTCACATGTCTATCTTGCACTCTAAATTACTAGTTCATTATTAGTTCTTTACTTATAGTAGATATTTCTATTACAGTCATCTCTTTATTTTATGTCATTTCTTTCAGCGATTCATGTATCTTACTCTATTACATGCTTTATATTCCTGTCATGATATGAACTGCGTGAGATGTACTTTGCTCGCTCCCGTCCTGACTGGACCTGTTGAAAATATTATAGGTAACCTGGAGATTCACAGCTAGCCTAAAGGACCAGTAGAGCTTGGAGTAGATTACTAGTTTATGGTTTAGTTTCTCTTTTAGAACTTGTATTGTAATAAGTGGAGATTTGAGTTGTATTTGAGATTGTTGAGACATTATTATTTTAGAAGTTTATTTAAGTTATTCCTTTGAGTATAGTTGTTAGACTCCTGTGTTATCTTATCGTGCTTAGATTGTGATTGAGTATTATCGTATTTTATACTTGTCCTCCAATCGGAGTTGAGATTGTGACAGGTACACTATATAATTGCATGAGTTGTTGATTAGATAGTGACCTAGAACAGCGTTCTACCGTCGACACTGCGGCGTAGGCTGGACGTACCCACTTCTCGTGCCCCTACACTGGGTGTGGGTCGTGACAGCTTTACGGTAGATTACTGATGTAGTAGATCCCGCACACTGTGTTTACTCGATTGCCCCGATATATCGGGGATATTTTGATACACTACAGATTTCAGAGGTAAATTAAATGGTGCATTCTACATTTATTAAGTTTATTTTATTTTATTACGTTATATAATATAAGAATTGATGTAAGTAATTTTTTTTATTGTAAACTAATGTTTCAGCTTACATAAGAACTAATGTAAGTAACGTGGGTTCCAGCTTTGGAGCAAGCATATGATAACACAAATCCCAAAGTGTTGAAGACGGCGATAAGAAACTTTTTGGGTTGGGTGAAAGCAGATCCGAACCCTCCGCTATATATTTTGCCAGATTATCTTGCAGGCATTATTCGCCAACGAGAACCACTTCCCCGTAAGGTTAGGCACCATGTCACCCAACCGTTCCCCGATAACCCGTCTCAGCAAGCTGACCAGATCCTGCCTCAGCAAGCTGACGAGATCCCAGGAACTTCACAGTGGGCTGGCCAGGGGAATTCACAGTGGGCTGGCCAGAAGACTTCGTAGTGGGCTGGCCAGGGGACTTCGCAGTGGGCTGGCCAGGGGACATCGCAGTGGGCTAGCCAGGGGACTTCACAGTGGGCTAGCCAAGGGACTTCGTAGTAACCCGGAGTAACAAATTGGTTTGAAAGTTATGGTTTGGATGGAAATTATTATACACAGCTACTAACGACTCCATCAGCACCAGTACCCATGCAACATAAGGATACCCAAGACAAAGGTGGTGATGCGTCCCCGGAGAATACGATACGAAGGAGAGCCTGACTCAATCTCAGAGAAGTTGATCGTCCGGACTATTGGCAATTAGACAGACAAGGAAGATAGATGACCATTTTATACTTGTATGATGTTTTCTTTTCATTTATATAAAAGTTAGCTTTATTTGACAAACTATTACAATTACTTCGCATGATGTTTCCTTTTCATTCTCTTGGTTTATTTGTACAACTCCTTCTATTGTGCCCTAAACCATTGGAATTACTACATCGGAGATCTCTTAAAGATTGATCTTCGTCATAATACGGTTCTTCTTTGGTCTTCCGGCTTTACATCGTACATCTGGTACTCTAATGTCGTCTCTAACCAATGCACTTTGAATGTTGTAAAGGACTGGAATTGGCTCCAAGTACGGCTCAAAGACACTTTTAAATGCTTCTTTTGAAAATATAGTTGGATAATAACGCTCAATCCTAATATTGCAACAATTACAGGCATAACATGCATGTACACATGGAAGAAAAGTATGATACCACTTTAAACATGAACAATAGTTTTCATTTAAATGGACAACATATGTTCTATTTATTTTTGTCACGACCCGCACCCGCTTTTCGGACGCGAGCTCGTGAGCAAGCCAGCTACGTATCGAGCGGACTCCAGCCCGACTCGAGTACGTATAAGCTGTCAAGGTCATGGGTATCATGTCTAGTCTAAACTGTATCTCAATCCACAAGAATCAAATGAACAAGAATGAACAAGTATGGGTCATGGTCTGCAGCCCATTAGCATACTGTTCGATTAGACTCCAAGTTTGATATGAGTCTATAAAGTAAAGCTGATAAGCAAAATATATCATAAAAGTACGAGAAAGATAGTAAAGCAATATCAATAACAAAATACCTGAATTATGCAGATGAAGTCAACTACCACATGCTTAGCTAACTAACTCCATGCAATCAGCTACCTGAAGAGATCATCAGGTCCTCAGAGGACTAGCAAGATACATAAAACATGCCTACTAATATGACAGTAAATAACAGGTAAGAAGGATAAGAACACTGCAAGAAGAAACATCTAAGGACGACGAATCGTGAGAAAATGTAATACTAGACTTGGCTACCAATCAATCGATTAACCTCTATAGCTTGTAGTACAATGCAAGATACTCCCAATCTATAGTAAGTTTTGACTGTAATACAATGCAAGATAATCTCGGTCAAGATTAGGCAATTCTAGTATCGATCTCCTCTCCTAAAGGATACAAAGTCAAATAAACTCCTATAAATCATAGTACAATGCAACATACTCCCAATTTATAGTGTCGCAAGTCAAGTCAATCAATCAATCAATATATGCTATAGGTCGTAGTACAATGTAAGATACTCCCAATCTATGGCATGTCTCAAGTCAAGTCAATCAAGTGATATCAAGGTAGAAGAATCGGCTATAGGTCGTAGTACAATGTAAGATACTCCCAATCTATAGTATATCTCAACTGTAGTACAATGCAAGATACTCCCAGTCAAGATTAGTCAAGTCAAGAACAGATACAGAAACTGATAACTCAATCTCAAAGCAAGGTAACATGATAAGACCAATAATCTAGCAATGTCAAATACCCTATACGTGCACGTAATCTAGAACAAGTAAGGCAATCAAGGACGAATCAATCACAATAAGGAATCATGTGACAATATAAAAAGGAACACAATAAAGGGAGAGAAACCATGTAAATACTGTATATGTTCGGCAAGGTATACTTGCCTGGAGGTTGCACGGAGAACCAACAATGTATTGCTAATCAATCAAGTCAGAAAGTCCAAGTCATCACAACTGTCTCCGAAAGCTGAAATAAACGTTACCAATATTCTCAAAATAGTCAAATTAGCTAGGATTGCATGTCCTTAAGTCCAATTCTGGACACAGGGGCAAAACGGTAATTTTGGGCAAAAACAATATCCGCCATTGGATCCGCTTTGCACCAAAAAGTGTGCCAGAGTCAGTGGTTTCTAAAGTCGTCAAACTACATGTTTACGGATCTGGTTTTTCGATACGAATCCAATCGTATGTCCAAAGTTGGATTCCGGCGGGTCGTGCACAAAATTACCCGTTGAGTGGGAACGTGGGGCCCGCAAAACGGCGTTCCAATTCCAGTGTCTCAGAATGGGACCAAACTTGGCATACAGGACCAAAAAAATGATACGGTCTTGCTGGCGCAAGTTTCATCTCGATCTGACGAGCGTGCACAAAGTAATTAGGAAATTTGCACCAAGGCCGATACGGTGAATTTTGACGGATACGCATCAAATTCGTCGCGCACACGCGACCAATTTAAATTTCGTCAAAGCCCACACGACCACAAAATAGTTACGCAGCTTTCGATACCTTTGGTTCGCGACCACGTCCCCCGGATTGGCGGGACGCACGTCGTGTGGATGAATTTTCTAAGTTTTGAAAACAGATTTTTGTCAAAGTTTGGGATTCGATTTCTCGACACGTAGTCGATGATTTCCAAATCCACAAAAAGGGTGGTAAAGCCCTATATGTTGTCTAGGACTGCCTTCAAATAGATTTTCTAATCTGGTACTAGATCGATCGAAATCGATCTTCAAACGTGGGTGATTGGACTGCTCTGTTTTGCTATTTGCAAACAGATTTGTGTCAATCTTTGGGCTCGGTTCGTGACGCATATCGTGCAACATAAATCAAGCTAATGGGATCGAAACGAAGGTGGTTATGTTAGATGCATACCAGAGAAAACGGCTCGATGATTAGTCGAGCGTGCGCGAAGAAAACACGCAGCGAATTTGCCTCGGCGGACTGCACTTGCTGTTGTGGCTGTGCGCATATCCGCGCACGGGTGAGCTTTAGTCGCCGTCCGTGACTCCACGTGGTGGCGCGCGGCCGTGGGTGGCCACCCAGGTAGCTGGCAAGGTCGCGGCGTTGGTTTGTGTCGAGGGTTAGGGTTTCAAGGAGTTTGCTCTCGAAATCTCTCTCCCCCTATGTTATAAACTCGCACGGGGGGGGGGGGGGGGGGGGGTTCATCAGCGCTCGGGCTGGGCCTGAGCATGGGCTCGGGATGCACTTGCGCGGGCTAGGCTCGGGTTTAGCTGCTGCTTAGTTTGGCCGACTGGGATTTAACATGCTTTTGTGGTTTTAGTAGTTGTTGTTTCATTACTATATTATTTTTCTTTATTCTATCTATTTTATTTATCTTCCTAATTGCAATTAATATCTATATGTATATATATAGGCCTATATATATATATATATATATATATATATATATATATATATATATATATATATATATATATATATATATATATATATATATAATAAGATGGAAGGGGTCCTCCTCCTCGGCGCAGTAAGCGGACGCGCCGTCGCAGACCCTGTCGAGCCCGGTACCTCCGGCCATCTTCGGCCCCCTCCCTCCTGGGGCCTCCGCCAGCCCCCTTCGCCGTCTCCTGCTCGGAGCGGCCTCCGCCAGTTCAGGCGCCTCCCCTAGCTCCCGCTTCCGCCGTCGGTTTGCCTCCCGCCCCGGCAGTAGCCCATCCTCCTCAACCCCCTCCGCCCCCCTCTCGGCATCCTCCGGCCAGTCCGGACCTTCCCTTCCTGCTTTGCCGTCCCAGGCGGATCCAGCTCAAGTGGCCGCTCTCCCCGACGCGTCAGTGAGCCTCACCGACGTGTCCCCTCCTTCAGCGTTCGATCCCGCTCTGGCGGCGGAGCTCCCATCGACGGCGTACGCCCCGGCAGTGGCTCCATCTCCGGAGCTCCCCGTGGCACACCCGGCCCCTTTCCCTCCCGACGTCCAGCCTCCCTCCGACGCGGCTGAGCTCCTCACCCCCCGGCGCTTTCTGGCAGCACCCGGCCTACTCGGGGTGGGTCTGGGTCCCCGCCCATCCCCAGGTGGAGGCGGTCCTGCGCGCTTTGGGAGCGAGCCGCTACCCCTAGCGCTCTCGTCGCCTCCTTCCGTGGAGGCTAGCCGTCTCGGCCTCCCCGGTCGAGCAGGTGCCCCCCCCTCTTCTCCCTCCTTCCTGCGCGGTGGCGCCCCTCTGATCCCCTCGCCGTTGTCCCCCCTCCCCCTACGGCTCGAGGGAGTCCCTTTCCTCCTTCTCCGGCTTCGCGGCCCTTCCCCGGCGATCGTCCCGCCCCGGCGGAGTACTCCTGGTCGCAGCCCTCCCCTCCTCCCTATGCTACCTCAGCGGCTCGCGGCCCCCATTGCCGAGGATCCCCGGTCTTCGCCCTCGTCGGCCTTTCAGTGGCGGCCTCCTCAGCTCTCCTCTCCGGTCTTAGCTCGTGCCGCCGCGGCCCTTGTCGTGGTGGTCCGGTCGCTGGGAGCGGCCCTCCGGCCGCCGTGACCCAACTTCGCCGCTCCGGCCGAGGATCCCCCGCCGGCGCCTCGCCCGGAGCCCCGCCCTGGCCTTCGCCCGGACCGCCGCGCCGCGCCCCCCGCCCTCGCCGGGCTGGGCGACCGAGCTGTCCTCTACAGCCCCTGCTTCGGGCTGGGCGCCCCTATCGGGTGGAGCGCGGGTGCCATCCCATCGGGCTGTCCCGCTCGGCCTCGGGCAGTGGGATCTCTCCCACGTGGGCCTCCCGCCCTCGGGCCCCGCGTGCGACCCCTCGGGTCAAGCGCGCTGGTGGCAGTCGGTTTGAGTTTTGAATTTTCTTCAAAATTCGGTAGTCCCCTCACCCCCTCCAAAAAAAAAAAAAATAACCAAAAAAAAAAAAATCTCTTAGGGCTGAGAGCCCACACCCTTCTCTTTTTCGAAATTTTTCGAAATTTCGATAGTTGCTTTTTTACTCTTTTGTATTTCCTACCTTGCCTACCAGGGCTTTTGTGTTTTTGGCCCCTGGAACTTGTACCGCTCGTTCCGAGCCTCGCTTTTTATTCAATAAAATGCTGTTGTTTAAAAAAAAAAAAAATATATATATATATATATATATATATATATATATATATATATATATATATATATATATATATATATATAAGTGTGTGTATATATATATATAATGTATATGTGTGTATATATATGCATATATATGTTTATGTGTGTAAATATACATGTATAAGAATATATGTACATAAGTGCGGAAGCAGAATAACAGAGGAGAAGGCAGAATATAATCTTTTATTCAGCACACAGTAGTAGTACAGCACACAGTAGTAGTACAAGCTTGCAGAAGTGAAAGAAAATGAAAAACTGAACTGAAAAATATGCAATCCGGAAAAGAGGACGCAGCCCCTTATTTATACATAACTCATTGATGTAATGAGTCCGCCATCTGTCGGTCACCAGGCCATCTGTCGGTACCAAAGCTGATCTTTTGGTGGGAAAGTGTCGGTCGACTTTACTTTAAAGAAAAGTAAAGGAATCTTTACTTTACGTCACATCACCAATTGTCGACTTTACTTTATATAAAGTAAAGGAATCTTCCAAAAGTTTTGTCGGCCATAAAATCACGGACGAAACATGGACGGACCAAAATAATTTGGAACTATTCTCCTTAGAACTATTCTCCTCCATCTTTTGCCTTCCCCTTCTTATCTTCAGCATTTGAGGATGATGACTCAGTACATAATAGAGTCAAAGCCTTTTGGTACATGGTATCAAAATCTTCATCATCATCAGGATTCTGAGAATCCTCCATCGAAATATCAGGCTGAACTGGAACTGTATCTTCCATATTAAAATCAGCAATAAATTGGGCTTGAAAGTATTGGAAGCATCTTTTCTTTAACTCTTCTTCAGTAATATAGGGGTTCTTTCTAATCAAAGAAGCCTTTAATTTCTTGATTGGACTATTTTCCATAATATCTTGTTTTAACTGCTTCTCGATGAGTACCTCATTTACTTTGATATTAGCCTGAATTTCGGCTAGTTTTTCATTCTCATCTATTCGTTCCCACCATTTTATATGGAATTTTCTGACTAATACTGGGATATTCAGGGCATTAATCTCTCCCTGGAGAGTCCATTTCATAATAAATGGAATGTCATTTTGTACAAAGAAGTGAAGGGTACTCTCTCCTTCAAAAAGATGCTCTTTTTGACAGGGAACCGAAGAATTTACCCATTGTGGAAAACTTGCCTTAATAGAAACGGGCAAAATATCAATGGTTGCCCCAAGTAGCAGCCACCAATTATAGAACCATGTAGGAATATCCAGACTGAGTATTTCTGGACAGATTTTTAGAAACCAAGTATGTTTTTTATTAGTGTTTTGATAATAAAAAACTTTGTAAAAAGCATCAACATATTCCCAGTAAGTGTAAACTAAAACCAGTTTATCCCGAACTGTACTGGTCATAAAGGAATTAGGGTTTAAGCCCCAGGATTGTGGAGTTATCACCCTTTTGATAATAGCTTTGCTGTCGATTATATCAGAAGTCGGATCATTAACCTTCTGATAGTAGTGTTGAATTTCTACTGATTTAGAAGCTAATAAAATTCCCTCGTACATATTACGGGTTTTATGGAATCTTGGAAACATGCTAATATCCATGTAGCGAGCCATTAATTTCCACGGCTCAGAAAGAAGGGGCACTTCTTCACGACTATTTTGAATAATTTCTTCAGACTTGATTTTCTGGAGAAAAACGGGTTCCTTATCATCCACATCTTTGAAGGAGGGAGAACACTGATTTTCTTTCCCTTTGGTAGAACCAGAATCGGGTCTGGACCCAAGAAAATGTTTCCTAGCAACGGGCCTAGGAACCCATGGTTGCTTACCCTTTCGACTTGACATCCTGCAAAAATTCACGGGTCAAAAAGTTAGGAAGAGAATTCTCATTTCCGCGTATATATTCAATATCAAAATCAAATATAGCTAATTCAGCCTGCCATCGGGCAAAGATTTGTTTGGATGTTAAATTTTTTACATCCTTTTCCAGGACTGTCTTAGCGGAGCTACAATCAATTCTTAATAAGAATTTTTTATTAAGTAAATCATCTTGAAACTTATTAATACACAAGATGATAGAAAGAATTTCTTTCTTAATGGTAGAATAATTAATTTGAGTATCATTCCATTTACCGGAATGATACCGGACTAACACTGATTTGTTAGTACCTGGATTTAATTGCTTTAAAATACCACCATAACCAATATTACTAGCATCAGTCTCAACTATTTTGAACCATTCAGAATTCGCTAGATGAAGACAGGGTAAATTTTTTACTTTCTGCTTAATGATTCTAATAGCATTAGTATGGTTAGGACTCCAAGGATCTGGATTTTTCTTTAATCTCTGATACAAAATCTTTGTATCCTTGGCTATATCTTTATAAAAGTCCGCTACATAATTAAGAGCGCCTAAAAACCTCTGCAGCTGCTTGATATCAATAATCTCATCAGGAAATTTAGAAGCAAACTCAATACTTCTATCGACAGGGATTATAGTACTATTAACGATATTATGTCCTAAAAATCTTATTTCAAGCTGAAATAAATTCATTTTAGGAGCAGAAATAACAAGTCCATTTTTAATAACTAGATGTTTGAAGATATTCAAATGTTTGAAGTGTTCTTCAATAGTATTAGAAAATATAAGTATGTCATCTATGTATGACAGAATGAAATTGGAGTGCTGAATAAATATTTCATTCATAATATTTTGAAATTCAGAAGGAGCATTTTTTAATCCAAAAGGCATAACATTCCATTCAAAATGACCAAAAGGAACAGTAAATGCGGTCTTATATTTATCTTTTTCATCTATTTGAATCTGCCAATAACCAGATTTTAAATCAAACTTAGAGTATATGTTTGCCCTAGCTATTCGATTAAGCAAGTCCTTCTTATTAGGAATAGGATATCTTATCCATTTTAAAACCTTGTTTAATGGTTTATAATTAATAACCAAGCGAGGAACTCCCCTCTCCTTTTCTGCAGCATTATTAACATAAAATGCAGTACAGCTCCATGGAGAATAAGACTTTCTTATAAGTCCTTTATCTAACAGATCATGTATTTCCCTTTTACATAACTCTAGATATTCAGAGTTCATCTGGCAAGGTCTGGCCTTAGTAGGAATATCGGTCTCTCTAAAAGTCTCTTCATAGGGAAGAGACACAATATGCTTCTTTCTATCCCAAAAGGCATTCGGCATATTCCTACAAGTTTGAAGTTTAAAATCCTCTTCAACTTGTGAAATTTTTTGACGGATCTCCGACTTCTCTAATTGTTGAGAAATACCTAATATTTGTATTTCTTCTTTAAGAAAATTTATTTGATTTTCTTTCAAATAAACTTCCTTAATTTCATTTAAAATTTTGACCATCGGGTCAGTAATAAAATCAAACCTAATTTGTTTGTTTTTATAATCTGTAATGATTCCTTTCTTGCTTATCTTCCTTATAGGCATAAGTTTTTCTAAGAAAGGAGTTCCTAGGATAACATGTTGTGTTATTTCTTTAACAACAATAAAATGTAAAGGAATACACATATTATCCTTACAAATATTTACATCTGTAATTTTGTAAGGGGTAGTTAATGTTTTATTATTAGCAGCACTGAGGGTCTGAGTGGTTCGTTCATAATATTTTATTGGAACAATACCTTCTTTAACACAATTCAGATCAGCACCACTATCAACAAGTGCAATAAGACCTGTGATATAGTACTCATTATTGATAATCAAATTTATTTTTATAAACCATTTATGAGTAATGAACAAATCCATCTTATTTAAAAACGAATCTGGATCCTCCTCAGAGTTATTAGGTCTATTGGATAAAGCTAATTCTTTACCCTTTGGGGATATGTTTGAAGTAGAAGCTAATCCTTCTAATTCATTTATTGTAGTTCTTGATTCCCTAAAACCGCTAATTTCGAGTTTTTTAAGCCTCTCTTGAGTAATCTCACCCTGTACTTGTAAGGACTTTATTTCCTTTTTTAGAATTTTAATCTCCTGATTGAGATCACTAATTGTAACAGGTACATGATTTTTATTTTTATACCTATTGATAACCTCAGTCATGTTATAAGTATTTTCCTCATGTTGCTGAATAATATCTTCTTCATTCTTATCATCAGTAAGAAGATCAAGAATTTTGGTACGAACAGTACTTGTAATATTATTATTTAAAAGGGACTCTAATATTTCTCTTTTATCACCTTTAGTCAGGGTGTGAATGGAAAGACCATTCATCTCTACTATAGATTTATAGTAGTCAGCATTTTCCTGTATTGAACAATTATTGCATTGACAATCGCTATCACAAATGTCTTCATCTGAAGATGACTCAATGTCAGATGATCTAGACTCCTTTTCAGAACCAGAATTGATCATAATCTTTAAAAGAGTCTTTCGTAATCCTTCATCTTGAATTTCTTCTATTTTCTTTTTCACATAGCATTTTCTAGCATAGTGGCCTAATTTACCACATCTAAAACACTTGATCGTTTTATTAGATCTCTTCGGAGGATTCTTTCTCCTATGAGAAGGATGATCTTTATCTTGATAAAGAATATTTCTTTTATTTTTCCTATAATTATTTTTCTTTTTATAACTTCTATCTAAGTTTTTAGAAATCATCTTATCATTAGGAGGCTTATGAGTATCAATCGCAAACTGACTACAAAATTCTCCTAATTGATGACGCTCAGTTAATCTCTGAGATTTTAACTGATTCCTTAATTTAAGATCGTTGCATAAAGCTAATCCTTCTTGTATGCAAATACTTACTAAATATCCGTAAGTAAATTTATCATAAGGTACAACTCATGCGTGCTTATTACGCATTCCTTGTTTGACTCTTTCGGCGAACAAGTTTGGCAATCCATCAATAAATTTGGATTTCCAATGAGCACTGTTAGCATCGCCTAATTGCATAACCCTACTCAAGAAAGTATCTTTATACCATCTAAAGTGAGTCAAAGTAGGGCATCTGAGATTTTGTAAGAGAGTTCTTATCTTTTCTCCCTCATCAGAAATGCCACCAGTAAAATATTCTAATATAGTACAAATTAGAGTATAAACGGCATCAGCAGAACCAACATTATTCTCAGTTTTAACAGCAGTATAAATTGTTTCCTTTTGGGTTGCTGAAATACAATGATCCCACCAACCTTTAAGGATGCCAGTAAAACCGCATGTTATGAATTTAGCAATACTAGAATCCGTATTACCACCAGTTCTTGCTATTGTGGCATACATAATCATCCTATGTAAAGTATCATGAACCTGTTTATCAGATTGACCGTCTATGTTCCATTCATAGATAGTACCTCCTTGATAATTATTTTGAATGATGTCGTCATTCTCTTCGAATAACACATCCATAGGTGTGGGTCGTTTATAATAATATTTAGACAATCTAGGCTTAACATAGTTCATCTTATTTATTATTCCTGATGAAGAAGCCGGAATATCAGAGGATTGAAACGATCTTTGTATCGCGTCAATACTGATTGGACTTATCTCCAATTCATCTGATCTATCTTCTAGATCATCCGAGGCCTCAGTAACATTACCATCTACCGAATCCTCAGCATCAAGCATATGAAGAGACATACCTTTAACCTTTTCTATCAAATCTTTGATAGAGATGCCAGGATTCAGTTTATAATCCTGTATTTCAACCGGGGGTTGAATCGGAACATTCTCAGTCTGTCTTATTTCAGACTTTGAAATTTGAGGTATTTCAATATTGATTGCTCTTAATTTATCAACAACCAGATCAAGCGCAGTTTCAACTCTTGTCAATTGTTGCCCAATAACCTGAATATAGTTATTGGTATAATTATTTTGTTTTATTATATTCTGCATCTCTTTTATAGTTTCTTCTTTACTTTCAATAGTTTTCAAAAAAGAGACTGCTTCTATTTGGTCAAGCATGTGCTGCGCATGAATAATGATTGGATCACATGGAGGATATAAGGAACGATACTTTATTCCCTTATTAGTGGTCCAATTAATATAATTATCTTCTAACACATTAATCTGGATCAATTCATCTTTGATATAATTTTCTATGAACCATTCGGCAAACCAAACCGTTTTTCCTATAGAACTCATGTGAGCATAATAATTATCACGATATTGATATCTTTCTTCTCTAGTATACTTCTTTTCAAACCATTGTCTAAAAACTATATTATCTTTATATTCAGTATTTAGGATTTTGCGGATTTCTGGATAGGTCGTGTAGTCCATAAAATAAACTAATATCGCATTTCCGACTCAGTCGGAGAGTCTAATTTAGACTTGGCTGGCTCATACATAGCATGGGGTATGTTCTCATTTAGAGTTATCCCAGTGACTTCAGAACCTTCTCTATTCTCATAATAGGAGGTTGAAGGTCTACTAGAGACTGAAGGTCTACTAGCGCTGGTAGAATTGCGAGGATTATCAAGTCTAAAATTAGGACTAATAATTTTAGTTTTATATTGAGGTGTGAATCTAAATTCAATACCACCATCATCACTCTGAATTATCTGATCAATTTCTGTATCTAAAGTAGCTTTCGGTGGTATAGCCAAGTTCAAAGTCCATTCATTTGGGAAGACGATTTCGTCCCATTTTATTATTTTATTTAAGGCTAATCGTCCCATTTTATTATTTTATTTAAGGCTATCTTTGATGTCATCAGATTGGTTTCTATCAAGGTAGTCTTTCCAGGCTTTGTTAAATGCTTTGCTTTAGGAGCTAAAGTATTTAACACCTTATAGTGAATCCTATAGATAATTGCTATAGTTTCTGATCCAGGCAGAAAATTGTAACCAAACGTCTTCATATTTAAGGTTACAGATTCTAATATATTGGGGTCTGTGATTGACAGACTCAAATTAGGATAAACATTGAAATAAACTGGTCCATGATATAGACTAGTCTGCATCACACCCATAAGTGATTTATGATAATCTAAACATCGAGCATCTCTCAATGATGTCATTAATGAAGCGTTCAACCCTTGAAGAGTTAAAGGTTTCAAAGCTATCTGAATTAAACCAATGTGGAGAAAATTGTATTTCTCCCTATACGGATCTATATCCTCATCCGATAATAACTTAAAGATCTGTTCATTGTCATTAACAGGAACAGTCTTTTCCATTGTCTTTATTGCAATGGAGGAATGAAAATCAAAAGTTCCTATCTGATAGATTTCTTTGGGTTGAACCTTAGGAATCGTCCATTTGTTCAATTCTTCAACGTCTGTTGGATACTCGTACATCTGTACGTTCTTAACATTTTTGCCCTTATTTAGGGTCTTCTTTATCATGCCAATTGGCTGGACTGAACCTTCACTCATCTGAGTAAAATCTACTTTACTAACTACTGCTTAGGAAGGAACTAATAATTATTACAAACAAGTTGTTATATTTCTTCATGACAATACCGAAGATAAAATTGTGAGAACAAAATAGTTGGCTGAAGAAGACTAGTACGGCTGTCAACGATTTATGGAAATGAAAGGCAATCCCTGCCAACGACCTACGCGACTTTGGAATTTCTTCCGTATGTCGATCAACTAGAATAAAGACACTCCAACTATCCGCAAAACACAAACTTCCGTCGTGAAGACCTTACAACAACTATGCTGATAAAATTAGTTACATCTTAAACAGGTAGTGAAGTAGGACGTACCTACTCCTGAGCCGTATATACATATTTAATATATATATATATATATATATATATATATATATATATATATATATATATATATATATATATATATATATATATATATATATAATATATATATATATATATATATATAAATTAGTTACATCTTAAACAGGTAGTGAAGTAGGACGTACCTACTCCTGAGCCGTATATATATATATATATATATATAAAAAATATATATATATATATAAAAAATATATATATATATATATATATATATATATATATATATATATATATATATATATATATATATATATATATATATATATATATATATATATATATATATATAAAATATATATATATATATATATCCTTATATACAATCTCCATAAAACCCAATTAAATTCCAATAACAATTATTCCTAGGATAGGGCCTACCTATATAAATATGGACACATATACAATAATATTTATTTATATAAAATAAACATAACCAATAATAGTAACGTAAAATTGTTTAATAAATACGTCAAAATAATAATAATAATAATCCTAATAACGCTGAAATTAAACCAATAATATATCACGGTGAACTCATCAACCACCCCATTTATTCGGCTCCAGAAGTTCGTACAATATTCTAAACGCTATTTAATAACAATAATATCTATATTCTACCCATAACAATTATTTAGTAAATAATTGCCAATTCCTAATATATACAAAATATTTGCATTTACCAAACTTGTCTACAAGATCGTATTTGGTCCCACTACACGACTACATGGGCTTGGGTTTGACTTGGGTCTAATCTGGATAGGTTCGGTACAACCGGGTTCCCGAAAACTCAATAATATAATTAAATAATAAATAAAATCTTCAGTAGGGTTAAGTCGCAACTTGGCCTGGTTTTCTCAGTTAGGACACTCCTATGGCTCGACATTCCCCTACCATGGCTAAACATTAATCAAAGCACGTCACTGCACTATCCGTGCCACGATTGTTGGTCGTCTGGTACTTCAAAACTTAACCATGGCTAAAATCGTCTACCGTAATAATTAACTAAATAAACATTTATAAAATTCTAAAGTCACTATTTAAATCAAATAAATAATAAAAAAAATTTGAAAAAAATTCTCCGGGAAGGGAAGCTACAAATCTACCCACCTTAAAATAATTTCGTCCTCGAAATTCTAATTCATGGCTATCCCTTAAAATTCAAAGTCTACTATCACCTTAATCTCCTCAAATTTAATTTCTAAAAATATTTCATATTCTCCTCCTAATCATTTTGTGATTAGAAAATCTCGAGGACTTCTACCCACCTTTGGTCACACTACTCCTCAAAACATGGTCACTAACTAAAATATTATAATCTTCTATCTAGTTGCTAACAATTCTACCAAAAATATCTAGGACATATGGTATCCATAATCTCTCATATCTACAAACAATCAATTATTCAATAATTCAGCAATATTATACTATAACTTAAGAGTTTCTGATGATTTCTAGACAGCACGATCATTCGTCATCCCAAAATAAAAGGGACGAGAATCAATGGTACGAAAAGCAAGAAAGTACAATCGAGAGCAAATATGGAGTTTTCAGGGACGTAGAGAATTTCTAGGAGAATTTTCAAGGCAGTGTGGATTGAGATTTCTAGGTTTAGTCATTGTCGCAGGCTCGTATCAGTACAGTTACGTAATCGATACGATATGCTCTGACCTGCATGGGCCACCATAAAAACTTGTCACGACCCGCACCCGCTTTTCGGATGCGAGCTCGTGAGCAAGCCAGCTACGTATCGAGCGGACTCCAGCCCGACTCGAGTACGTATAAGCTGTCAAGGTCATGGGTATCATATCTAGTATAAACTGTATCTCAATCTACAAGAATCAAATGAACAAGAATGAACAAGTATGGGTCATGGTCTGCAGCCCATTAGCATATTGTTCGATTAGACTCCAAGTTTGATATGAGTCTATAAAGTAAAGCTGATAAGCAGAATATATCATAAAAGCACTAGAAAGATAGTAAAGAAATATCACTAACAAAATACCTGAATCATGCAGATGAAGTCAACTACCACATGCTCAGCTAACTAACTTCATACAATCAGCTACCTGAAGAGATCATCAGGTCCTCAGAGGACTAGCAACATACATAAAACATGCCTACTAATATGACAGTAAATAACAGGTAAGAAGGATAAGAACACTGCAAGAAGAAACATCCAAGGACGACGAGTCATGAGAAAATGTAATACTAGACTTGGCTACCAATCAATCGATTAACCTCTATAGCTTGTTGTACAATGCAAGATACTCCCAATCTATAGTAAGTTTTGACTGTAATACAATGCAAGATAATCCCTGTCAAGATTAGGCAATTCTAGTATCGATCTCCTCTCCTAAAGGATACAAAATCAAATAAACTCCTATAAATCGTAGTACAATGCAAGATACTCCCAATTTATAGTATCGCAAGTCAAATCAATCAATTAATCAATATGCTATAGGTCATAGTACAATGTAAGATACTTCCAATCTATGGCATGTCTCAAGTCAAGTCAATCAAGTGATATCAAGGTAGAAGAATCGGCTATATGTCGTAGTACAATATAAGATACTCCCAATCTATAGCATATCTCAACTGTAGTACAATGCAAGATACTCCCAGTCAAGATTAGTCAAGTCAAGAACAGATACAGAAACTGACAACTCAATCTCAAAGCAAGGAAACATGATAAGACCAATAATCTAGCAATGTCAAATACCCTATACGTGCACGTAATCTAGAACAAGTAAGGCAATCAAGGACGAATCAATCACAATATGGAATCATGTGACAATATAAAAAGGAACACAATAAAGGGAGAGAAACCATGTAAATAATGTATATGTTCGGCAAGGTATACTTGCCTGGAGGTTGCACGGAGAACCAACAATGTATCGCTAATCAATCAAGTCAGAAAGTCCAAGTCATCACAACTGTCTCCGAAAGCTGAAATAAACGTTACCAACATTCTTAAAATAGTCAAATTAGCTAGGATTGTCTGTTCTTAAGTCCAATTCTGGACACAGGGGCAAAACGGTAATTTTGGGCAAAAATAATGTCCGCCATTGGATCCGCTTTGCACCGAAAAGCGTGCCAGAGTCAATGGTTTCTAAAGTCGTCAAACTACATGTTTACGGATTCGGTTTTTCGATACGAACCCAATCGTATGTCCAAAGTTGGATTCCGACGGGCCGTGCACAAAATCACCCGTTGAGTGGGACCGTGGGGCCCGCAAAACGGCGTTCCAATTCCAGTATCTCAGAATGGGACCAAACTTTGTATACAGGACCAGAAAAATGATACGGTCCTGCTGGAGCAAGTTTCATCTCGATCTGACGAGCGTGCACAAAATAATTAGGAAATTTGCACCGAGGCTGATACGGTGAATTTCGACGGATACGTATCAAATTCGTCGCGCACATGCGACGAATTTAAATTTCGTCAAAGTCCACACGACCACAAAACCGTTATGCAACTTTCGATGCTTTCGGTCCGCGACCACGTCGCCCGGATTGGCGGGATGCACGTCGTGTGGATGAATTTTTTAAGTTTTGAAAACAGGTTTTTGTCAAAGTTTGGGATTCGATTTCTCGACTCGTAGTCGATGATTTCCAAATCCACAAAAAGGGTGGTGAAGCCCTATATGTTGTCTAGGACTGCCTTCAAATAGATTTTCTAATCTGGCGTTAGATCGATCGAAATCGATCTTCAAACGTGGGTGATTGGACTGCTCTGTTTTGCTATTTGCAAACAGATTTGTGTCAATCTTTGGGCTCGGTTCATGATGCGTGTCGTGCAACATAAATCAAGCTAATGGGATCGAAACGAAGGTGGTTATGTTAGATGTATACCAGAGAAAACGGCTCGATGATTAGTCGAGCGTGCGCGAAGAAAACACGCAGCGAATATGCCTCGGCGGACTGCACTTGCTGTTGTGGCTGTGCGCATATCCGCGCGCGGGTGAGCTTTAGTCGCCGTCCGACGACTCCACGTGGTGACGCGCGGCCGTGGGTGGCCGCCCAGGTAGCTGGCAAGGTCGCGACGTTGGTTTGTGTCGAGGGTTAGGGTTTCAAGGAGTTTGCTTTCGAAATCTCTCCCCCCCTATGTTTTAAACTCGCGCGGGGGAGGGAGGGGGGGTTCATCAGCGCTCGGGCTGGGTCTGAGCATGGGCTCCGGATGCACTTGCGCGGGCTAGGCTCGGGTTTAGCTGCTGCTTAGTTTGGCCGGCTGGGATTTAACATGCTTTTGTGGTTTTAGTAGTTGTTGTTTCATTACTATATTGTTTTCCTTTATTCTATCTATTTTATTTATCTTCCTATTAGCAATTAATATCTATATGTATATATATATATAGGCCTATGTACATATATTCTTATACATGTATATTTACACACATAAACATATATATACATATATATACACACATATACATTATATATATATATATATATATATATATATATATATATATATATATATATATATATTTGTAAAAATATATATATATATATATATATATATATATATATATATATATATATATATATATATATTTGTGTATATATATATATATACATATTTAATACACAAATATATTAAATATGTATATTATATATATATATATATATATATATATATATATATATATATATATATATATATATATATATATATATATATATATATATATATTTTATATATATACAATCACATATATATATATATATATATATATATATATATATATATATATATAATATATATATATATATATATATATATATATATATATATATATATATGTGTGATTGTATATATATAAAATATATATATATATATATATATATATTTTTATTTTATATATATATATATATATATATATATATATATATATATATATATATATATATATATATATATATATATATATATATATATATATATATATATATACGCATATGTATATCAATATACATATATCCTTATATACAATCTCCATAAAACCCAATTAAATTCCAATAACGATTATTCCTAGGATAGGGCCTACCTACATAAATATGGACACATATACAATAATATTTATTTATATAAAATAAACATAACCAATAATAGTAACGTAAAATTGTTTAATAAATACATCAAAATAATAATAATAATAATAATCCTAATAACACTGAAATTAAACCAATAATATATCACGGTGAACTCATCAACCACCCCATTTATTCGGCTCCAGAAGTTCGTACAATATTCTAAACACTATTTAATAACAATAATATCTATATTCTACCCACAACAATTATTTGGTAAATAATTGCCAATTCCTAATATATACAAAATATTTGCATTTACCAAACATGTCTACTGTAGGTCCTAAAAAATCAAGTTGCACACATCAACAAAGTCAGAAAATCAAGAAATACAACTTTCAGATGAACTGTGCAGACATCAGATTGCGCATCCTTCAGATTGCACACGATAGACTGCGCACACTTCCAAGCGCGCAGGCTGACGTGGCAAATCACCATCATTACCTGACACAAATCAAATCTTCTGACAGTTGACAGCGCGGAGAACGAGGCGACCGTTCGATTAATCGTGCAGTACGGCGCTCGAGGACAGCTGGCAGCCCAATCCATGTTGGCGCAATCTATGTTGGTGCAATCCATTTCCTGCGCAATTCCAGTTGGCGCAATCCAAAACCAGCGCAATTCAGTGTGCGCGTTCTATCAACACAAATGACAAAATACACGTGGCATTCATGCCATCAATTGCTCATTTTGTGGCAACTGTCTATGCACGATCATGCACATTTCAATCAAATGATGCCATGTATCCAAGACAGTTGGCCCATGATCCAGTAACTGTCTGCGCAGTCCATTGTTGCACAATCCAACTGCTGCGCAATCCATCATGCGCAGTCCAGAATAACTAAAAGTTAGTTATTTCTCAAAACTCTATAAATAGAGTTTCAAGTCTCCATTCAAGGGGGATCAATAATCAGAAATCAGAGATTAGATTATAGAGAGATCAGACTTCAAAGTTCAGAGAGTTCAGGAGTTCTTGTCCAAGTGCTGCTGCATTCTTCCGAGGCTTTTGCCTTCAACTTCCGAGGCTTTTTGCTTTCAATTCTAGAGTTGTCTTCAACTTTAGAGGCTTCGTCTTTAAAGTTCACATCGTCCAAGGGATAAAGCAATCGTCATCTAGATTGGATTCCTAAAGTTGTACCATTCCCAGAATTCAAATTGTAATCTTTTACAAAGTTTGTATCAATAAAGTTCTTCAACTTTTGTTTTTGCAAACAAAATGGCGACTCTGCTGGGGACGACTTTCTCCTCCGATGAGGAAGTGACAACTCAATGTGACGTAGCGTCTATCGGAAAGACGCAGAAGACACTGGTTGTGAAGATCAACCAGACAGCCTACGAGGCTATGATCAACTCCAAGACCACTCCTCGTACTGCAATCACTTCTGCCACAAGCAACGTGCACCCAGTGTGGGTCCCAAAGACTGCTGCGCAGTCTATTGATGCTGCAAGCAAGACTTCTGCGCAGTCTGCTATCAAGACTGCTGCACAGTGCAAAGCTTCTGTCATCAAGCATGCTGCACAATCTGTCTTTGCTACTGCTGCGCAATCTGCTGTCGCCAGTACACAGAAGACTTCATATGCTGCCTTGGCTAAGTGCAAGACTCATATGCCCCTGGCACAATTGGCTGCCAATCTGTCTGCGCAGTCCAATGTTCCAGCATCCAGAGTCCACCCTAAGCACTCTATAGCAAGAACTCCTGATGCGCAAACCACACTTTCTGTGGCTAAAACTAGTACGCCATTCATTCATGCGCAATCTGCTCCTGTGCAATCCAAGAGTGACAGCCTTTTGGCTAAACTCTCTTCTTCCCATAACAAAGGAAAAGGCTCTGCTCCTCTTCCCAAACACACTGTTGCTCCTGTGCAATCTACTGGGGGTAGTCCTTTGGCTATTCCTCTTCCTCTTCAAAACAAAGGAAAAGGCCCGTTGGTCTTTTCTCAAACTTCCTTGTCCCATGACTTGGAAGACAATAGAGGGAAATGCTCTTTAGCTAACCCTTCTTCACAAAACAAAGAAAAAGGCCCTTTGGTCTTTTCTCAATCTTCTTCAGTTTTTATCGAAGAAGATCAATCTAAACGTGCCTCGGCACCAATCAGTACTAGAACTCTTTCAAACAAGGATTCTTCTTTCCTTTATAACAAGAGAACTTGTACTGATCAAAGAGGTATTCTGCCTACCCCGGTAGCAGAATTCCAGGACCTCCCAACTCTCAAAATTTTCCGTTCCAGGCAGGGAAAACTGCTGGTGTCTCAAACAGAAACCCCTGGGGGTGAATTTGCTGATCTCAGAACTTATCTTAACAGACCCACTTCGGTGAAACGCAAACAGCCAATGCCGAAGACCAAACATCATCAAAAACAAATCTCCAGGATTAAAAATCCCGACACTTATGCCAATGAAGTAAGTACTTCCCTGTACACTCAAGGGACTAAACATTTGAAGAATCGGAATCATATTCCGAATATTATCAAAGAAAAGATCCCTCAGAATTTTCTTCGTCCTGTTGTTGTTCCCGATCTCCGAGAACATCTCAGACAAAAATGAGACAATGTTTCAACATCTTCAGTTCAACCATCTGATCATCATTGCAACCACAAAGTCATCATCCAATGTTGTTGTCAAACAATAAAACGATCTGTCTTCGATCGTCTGACTTTTGCTAAATCTGAAGCTGTCAGAAGAAGATGAAGTCTTGTATGCTTCTATCAACATGACTTCCCGAGACACTGGGGGTAGAAGGTGCTCTAAGCATGGCAAACTTCGTAAATCAAGTCAACGGTATTTAGAATTACTCCAAGAATCTTCTGAAGGAGTGTTTCGACATACCCGTTCTCGAAGCCGAGATACAATTGGTCAAAGGAATCTTCCTTAAAACCTTTCAGGTTATCTTCCTACTTCTCAGTCAGGAGATGACTCTTTCTCCGATTATGATGCATACAGCGAAAGCTCTGAACAGACAGTATCTTCCACTGTACCAAGAGAAGTGACAGCTTAGATTGTCAATGAAGATCCAGATGCTTCAACTTCTGCAAATCAGGAACAGCGAATCGCTGCACTAGAAGACAAGCTAAAAATCATGGCTGAAATGGTTGCTAGTATGCATTCTATCATTGTGGCACAACATGCCACACCACCGACTATACCTACTGCTAATACTGAAATCATAGCATCTTCGATACCTGCCAATACTGGGCTGGGGGTAGTGTCTCCTCAAATGCCTCATGTACAAGTACAAGTTCAAACTATACCTAGTCAATCAGGAGCTGGGGGTAGTGCTTACAATGATGTTCCTCCTCCTACCACTCTAACTCAACATGCTCCTTCTTCATCGTTTGAAGACGCCAATGAAGCTGTCAAACTCTTGCGAACCCAGTTCGAAGCTTTCAAAGAGAAAGACAACTTGCAAAGATTAGGGATCAAGCAGCCTTATCCAGTTGAATAGAAAGAAGTCCCGTTCCCACCGAAGTACAAGATCCCAACGATCTCTTTGTTTGACGGCAGTACTTCTCCTAGTCAGTTCATCAATCATTTTGAAGTAATGACCGTTCAACTCCAGCCAAATGACGCTCTTCTTACCAGAGTGTTCGTCGGTTGTTTAGCCGGCATAGCATATGACTGGTACAGAAGTTTGCCTGATGGTTGTATCACTTCCTTCTCAGGTCTTAAGCAAATCTTCCTGGAACGATTCTATGAAGGATTCAATGACATGACTATGTCAGCTCTCAACAAAATCAAACAGAAACACAATGAAACTGCTGAGAGTTTCATCGAACGGTTCCGCCGTGAAGCCTTGAAGATGCCCCCCGGGACTCCAGCTGCTGTCACTATTGATACTTGTAAGACAAATCTCTTGCCTATCATCAGTATGTGGACAGGATCTACCCAGTTCCAAGATTGGCCTTCATTCATTGTTAATGCCAAAGCTGCGGAAGTAAGTGCCGAGAAGTTCAAGCAATTGGGGGTACAAATGTCTAACCCCGATCGAGATGAACACCAGACGTCAGGTGGTGGCAACCGCCAGAACAATTGCAAAGCAAAAGAGACTTTGAACATCAATTTGAATAAGAATAAAGAATCTTTGGCTGTCAATGTGGCTCCGCCTACACCCACTCCGACTCCTTCTGTACCTCCACCGAGGGAACCTCGTCCGAAAGTAGAATATTCCTTCGACGAGAATGATACTGCAAGCATCTTTGAATATTTACTCAAAAGCAACAAGATTCAGCTCCCAGACCCAAAGAAACCTGATGAAGTCGGTAAGACAGATCATCCTAAATATTGTGTCTACCACAGGTTCATTGGACATCCTACTCGAGCATGCTACGTGCTCAAAGGCAAAATTCAAGAGCTTGTCAATACTGGTGTCGTCACTCTGCAGCAAGATGAGAAGACTGTTACTGCGAACATGGTTTTACTCCAGTTTGGTGACTTTCCTCCGCAGATGGTACAGCACGGTGTCATTCCTATTTCCAAAGCTACTCTTGAGATTGAGAATCTCCCGCTTCCACCAAATGAAGGTCTTGTCCCCTTGTCTCTTGACAACGGCAAAATTATGTGGATCCATCCCGATCTTGCTCCGGAGTTCGAAGTGCCCTCTTCTTCCAAGAAGAAAGGTCGTTCTAAAGGCAAGACAAAGATTTGTAACATGGTGTCTTTTGACCCCATAGTTGACGAAGAAATTCTGCTAGGCACCAGATCAGGGAAAGCCTATTTGAAAGATCATTCTGAAGCTCAAGAGGATCCTGCCTCTTCTTCTGAACCTATTCTAGTACAATCTACTTCCTCTGAAGAGATTCCTTCCGCATCTTCACCAGTCGTAGTACCTATTCCTCCCAAACCGGTAGTTGCTGACAAAGGCAAACAACAAGTCCGCTTTGACAAACCCTTGAAGAAATTATCTCCTACAGGACTTGAAAAGCCATACAACTTTGATATATTGGCTCAACTAGCCAATACACCGGCTAGGCTATCAATCTTCGAGCTCTTGCGCCTTTCTAAAGAGACTCGAAAAACTCTAAGTGAAGCCCTGATGCAGGCTGAAACTTTCCTAACTCTTCTCAAAAAGCCGAAAACCGAACCAGTCTCTTGTCATCATTGTCACAGCGTATTAGAGTTGATTCCAAACATCACTTTCACTCAGGATGATATGCTGCTGGAGGATAATAGACATGATCGTCCTCTCTACTATACAGGGTATGTCGATTCGATAAAAGTCGATCGTATCCTGATAGATCCAGGGTCTGCACTCAGCATCATGCCAAAGACAATGCTAGATGCATTAAAGATACCAGTGCATAGTCTTTCAAGCACAATCACCACTATCTTGGGATTCAACCAAGGAAGGAGCGAACCTTTGGGTAAGATTCGCCTAAAACTCCAAATAGGCAATCTTCGCACAAAGGTGACCTTCTATATCATCGACAATCATGGTTGTTCTTACAACGCTCTTTTGGGAAGACCCTTCCTTCATGAACATAATGTTGTTCCATCAACTCTTCATCAATGCTTTAAATATGTCGATGACAAAGGAGAAGTTCACAAAGAAGTTGCAGACCTTTATCCTTTCAAGGGTATCGAAGCGTATTGCAACGATGCTCGTATGTATAAGGAAGAATTTATGAAAGTGGTATTAGCCATGGATACTGAAGAAGACCAAAAAGCAGTGTCCAATGACATTCTTATCATACCTGTCAAAGGACGTGTTTCTCATCCTCAATCTTCTAAACCACTGGCTATTCACTTGCCAGTCCAAAAGAAATCAGTTGATGGCGATCAAGATAAAAGGGAGCTCACCTCTTCTGAGCCACTTGTTATCGACTTATGTCGTAACAAGGACAAAAAGCAGCTCACTTCTTCTGAGCCACTTATTGTTGATTTAACTCACAACAAGGAAAAAAGGGAGCTCACCTCCTCTGAGCCACTTGTTATTGATCTTCGTCGTAACAAGCTTCCTCCATGTTCTTCTTCTCCCTTTCTTGTAATCAATCTGATCAAGCCTGCTAAGGCTAAAGGTCCTGCTGTAAATACAGATGTACAAATTAATGAAAAAGCATCTACTTTCCAGTATACTGATATTATTTATCATACTAAATGCTATTTGGATATGTTAGGTAGCTTCAAATCATTTACAATGGGAGTTGTACAATCTCTTTAGACAGAAGTCTCATTTGAAGATCCAGATGACTCTTACCGTATTGTCCCTGCTCGAAAGAAAGGTAAAAGTCCAATACTTTTTAGTAAAGGACCAGAACAACAATTCAGCTATACGGATGATAGCAAGCTTAACGATACAGGACATCTACAACTCTGTCATTATAGTCAACAATCAAAAGACATCATCCGTAAGATGGGTTATGACTTTAAAAATGGCCTCAACTACGGTAAGGGTAGACGAACTCCTATTCGTACGGCTGTTCCAAAAGAAAAATCTGATATATATTACAGTAAGATCAAAAGAGGTCTCGGATATGCTTCTCCTCCGATGTTATCCCCAGCAGTTTCCGACTCTGATAGTGAAGAACGTTCTAACTCTTCTGATTTCAGGTCATAGGATTCTGACACCAGCATTGGTGAAGTCCATCGTGTAATCGTATCTTCTAATATGGTATCCGCTGAACTTCCGGAAGGCTATGATGAGGATGTTGAAGAAAATCCTGAAACAGATCCTTGGGCTCAACAGATGGATAATCAGTAGGTACTCCGATTTGAACAAAGAGAAACTCCTACTGAAGATCAATTAGTTCAAGTTGATGTAGGAGAAAGCGAGTCACCTCGTCCAATCTTTATTAGCAAGAATCTTCCAGAAGCATATAAGCAAGAGTTGATTCTTCTCGTTAAAGAATACATTGACGTCTTTGCTTGGAGTTACGAAGATATGTCAGGTTTAGATCCCAAAATTGCTACTCACAAACTGAACATTTTGCCTAATGCTAAACCAGTCAAACAGCAGCAACGGCGATTCAAGCCTGAAATGATGGACGCAATTGATGATGAAGTCAAGAAGCTTATCGCTTGTGGCTTTATTCGAGAAGAACAACATCCTGATTGGGTAGCCAACATTGTTCCAGTCCTGAAAAAAACTGTCAAAGTTCGAGTCTGCATCGACTTTCGAGATCTTAATGAAGCATGTCCGAAAGATGAATTTCCTCTCCCTATTACAGACGTCATGATTGACAATACCTGTGGGTTCGAGCAAATATCTTTTATGGATGGATTCTCTGGATACAATCAGATCAAGATGAATCCTGAAGATGAAAAACACACATCTTTCCGCACTCCTCGGGGAGTCTATTGCTACACAGTGATGCCATTTGGTCTCAAGAATGCTGGTGCAACTTACCAACGGGTCATGAGTACCATTTTCAGAGAACATCTTCGTAAAACAGTCGAATGTTATGTTGACGATATCGCTGTTAAAAGTCGTCTGAAGGAAGATCATATCCAAGATTTGAGAATAATCTTCAATCTCATGCGTCAACATCAGCTCAAGATGAATCCCACCAAGTCATTCTTGGATGTCTCTAGTGGTAAGTTTCTCGGCTTCGTTATTACCTCTAAGGGTATACACATGGATCCCGAGAAGATCAAAGCCATTCAAGAGATGCGTCCTCCACGCAACCTAAAAGAGCTACGAGGATTTCAAGGTCGACTTGCGTACATCAGGAGATTCATTTCGAACTTGTCTGGACGTTGTAGACCATTCACTCAACTAATGAAGAAGGGTGTATCTTTTGTTTGGACTGAAGAATGTCAACAAGCATTCGACGACATCAAACGATATCTCATGAACCCACCAGTCTTGGTGCCACCAATCTCAGGTATTCCATTCTTAATGTACGTCCGTGCTATGGACCATTCGTTGGGTACTTTACTCACCCAAAGAATAAAGAAGGTCATGAACAAGCCATCTACTATCTCAGTCGTACTATGATTGGTGCTGAACACCGTTATAATCCGGTTTGAAAAAGAATATCTAGCCCTTATGTTCGCCGTTCAAAAGACAAGGCATTACATCATTGGTCAAACCATTCATGTCATATCCCGAGTCAATCCTCTTCGGTTATTGATGAAAAAGCCTAGCACGCTCAACTCTCGACTGGCTACATGGGCCATTCTTCTAGCCCAATACGACATGGTGTATGTTCCTCAAAAGTCTGTCAAAGGTCAAGTACTGGAGGATTTCTTAGCAGCTCATCCTGTTCCAGAGACGTCCAAACTTTACGATGAAATTCCAGACGAGACGTTGGAAGTCAACATGATCTCTGAGGAATTTCCAACCTGGCGTCTATTCTTTGACAGAGCATCCAGAATCGGACCCAATGGTGCTATTGTAGCAGGAGTTGGAGTTGTTCTCGTTTCTCCTGACGGATCAACTATCCAAAGAGCTTATTCTCTAGATGAATCATGTTCCAATAATGTAGCAGAATACAATACTCTACTCATCGATCTTCAATTAGCCAAAACAATTGGACATTAAATATCTCGAAGTTTACGGTGACTCTAAGCTGGTTGTCAACAGATTAGAGGAACTTATGAAGTCCGTCATCAAGATCTGGTACCTTACTTTGAAGCAGCAATCAATATGGCTACATCATTCAAAGCTTTCTTTATTGAATATGTACGCCGAGCTTGCAATACTGAAGCAGATGCCTTAACCAATTTTGCAGCAGCTTAGTCGTTCCCATCAGAAGACAACAAGTGGTGGTTATCTCTAATCGGGAATTGTTTTGTGTCAAAAACAATCGTAACATCGAGTTCAGTAATTTTGCTGAAATTAATGTTATCAGTGAAGATTGGAGAACTCCTTTCATCGACTTCATGGTTCACGACATACTCCCCGAAGATCCTAAGGAGGCTACAAGTATTCGACGACGATCTCTACGATTCTATTACAACCAAACCACTAAGACTCTCTATCGACGGACTTATGACGGTCTTCTTCTACGCTGTCTAGCTGGTGAGGAAGCAAAACAGGTGTTATGTGAAGCTCACGATGGTGTCTGCGGAGCACATCAGCCCGGTCCTAAACTACAGGATCGTATCCGAGAATGGGTTACTACTGGCCCTCTATGGTATCAGATGCCATCGAATATGCAAGGAAATGTCGAGCTTGTCAAATCCATACAGATTTCATTCATCAACCTTCAGAATTTCTACATCCGACAGCCGCCTGGCCTTTCGAAGCTTGGGACATGAATGTCATAGGTCCTATTAATCCTTCTTCTTCTAGAGGACATCGGTTCATTTGTAGCAATAACAGACTACTTCTCTAAATGGGCTGAAGCTATACCCTTGGCTGAAGTCAAGACTAGTAGTGTCATCAACTTCGTCAAACACCATGTCATTTATCGATTTGGTGTCCCTCTACGAATTATTCATGACAACGGACCGCAATTCATCAGCCAAAAATTCACCAGATTCTGTGATGATCACCGAATTGACAACGTCGCCTCGACTGCCTACAAACCTGCCGCTAATGGTTTAGCTGAAGCCTTCAACAAAACTATTATCAAGCTTCTCAAAAAATTTGTATCTACTAACAAACGGAATTGGAGTGAAAAGCTTGGCGAATGTCTATGGGCCTACCGAACTACGGTCCGCAACCCCACAGGTTTTACACCCTTCTCTTTGGTATATGGCTGTGAAGCTGTTCTTCCTCTGGAACTTCAAATTCCTTCTTTACGGATTGCCATTGCTAACGAGCTCACTACAGAGAACAATGATCTTCTTCGACTTCAAGAATTGGAGGCACTTGATGAGAAGCGGTTAATGGCTCAACAACATATTGAGTTATACCAAGCTCGTATTTCTAAGACTTTCAACCGTAAAGTTAAGGTCAGAGCCTTTCAGCAAGGAGAACTTGTTTAACAATCAGACGTCCTATGACTATGACTCATATGAGTAAAGGCAAATTCGATGCAAAGTGGGAAGGTCCCTACGTTGTAAGCAAAGTCTTCTCAAATGGAGCTTATCAACTCTCAGAACTGGATGGACGAATTACAATGATGCCTATCAATGGCAAATTCCTTAAAAAGTATTATGTATAAATGCTTGTAAATCATCAGACAAGTTCAAGTTCATAAATAAATTTTATTTCATCATGAATGATAGTACATGATATTAAGGAAGGTCACTATCATCCTTCTCTACATTTGGACGCGGACCATTGCCGTCCTTTTCAAAAACTGTCAGCAAAAGAGCCGAGAACCTCCTTGCTGGAACCCACTAGGAACTTGCAAGCAGCCATCCTCATGGCTTCCTCTTCTTCGGTCCTTCCTGGTTCAAGCAGAAAGTCCAGAATATCTCGCGGTGGCTTGGGTGCAGACGAACCTTCGCCTACTTCTGTCTCCTTTGATTGAACTGGATCACAGGACATTCTTCAGTGCCCTTCTCAACCTTTGGGGCAAGATCAGCCTTCTTGGATGCATCTCCAGATGATATTTTTATGTTAGAAAAGGGGAAGTGCTCCTTTCTGCTAAAATTCTGTTCTATTTATAGGCAGATAACGAAGCAACACATCCATCCGACGGTTCGCCCGTTCATTCATATTCACCTGACGGTTCACCCGTTCATTTATTATCACCCGACGGTTCATCCGTTCATATTCATCCGACGGTTCGCCCGTTCATTCACATCCACTTGACGGTTCACCCGTTCATTATTCATCATTTGACGGTTCATCCGTTCATTCATTTCCATTTGACGGTTTGTCCGTTCATTCTACCATTTGACGGTTTACCCGTTCTTTATGACGATTTATTTCGTTCACACCTTTTTGACGATTCATTTTCGTTCATTTAATCATTCCTATCAGTAACTTATCATCCTTGATTAAGTTATCTATTGAAATAATAATATTCAATATATTCTGCCACGTCCATATTATCTCTGAGCAAATATAATAGATATAATTATTTTCTACAAAATCATCAAGAAATATATCATGTCTTGCACCTCTGAATATTTTCTATCTCTATTATTATATCTGAACAAGATATACAATAAATAATGGAGCCACAGCAAAAATGTCTTTTATTAATCGAAATCTGAGACATTACAAAAACACATGTACTTCAAAAGACATAAAGATACAAAATGTTCCACTAAGACGGAGGTATTATCAGATTATCAATCTGCTACTTTAGAGTCTGCAGCCGTTCTTCACGAGTGGACATCACCCTCCTTCTGGCTTCTTCCATCTCGATTTCTTCATTGAAAGCAGGCATGGCCACCATTCGGCGAGTAATCTCAGCATTATGAGCTTCCACATACTCATCCCTCTCCTGAATCAGAGCATTGAATTGTTGGGTTGCAAGTTGATGATCAGCAACTTCATCTTCTAATTCTTCTGGAGACAGCTCTGCCCTCAGCTCAGTAGCTCTCTTCTCTTTTCTCCAGCCATCAAGGTTACTGATTCCAGCTTGGAGTTATATTCAGCAGATTTACAGAGAAAGCTTCCAAAGGTTCTGGAGATTGACCCTTTCAATGTCAGCTGCCTGAGCCAGTTGTTCGAATTCTGCCTGCACTAGAAACTCCACATCTCTTTGGTTGAGCTCTTTATAGCTTTTGATGGAAATCTCTAACTCATTCAAATATGATCCAGGAGAGTGGCCTGAGCCTCGTCACCTTGTTCCCGGATAGCCCTTACTAGGTTGGACCTCTAACCATGAAAAAATCAGTACCCTCTTTTTCCATCATTCTTTTTACTAGAGGTCCCAAAGATTCAAAAAAGCATCTGGTAAATGATTGGATCACAAGATTATTAGTTGCTATAGCACCAGGAGTTGCAGCTACTCCTGTTGATGACGAGGCCGCAGGATGTTCAATCTCTCGCGTCTGGATAGCAGGCTCTTTGAATAAAGGAGCCAAAGTGGAGCTAGTTGCCCCTCCGGTTTTCTTTTGTAAAAGTAAAATTGTCATTTTTGCTATTTTCCAAAAAGATTAAAGATGTAAATTATCTTACCATGGTTGAATCCAGCAATGAGCCTATCATCTGCTGGAATAGACTCTAGCCGAGCAGAAGTAGCTTCAGCCATAACAGCTTGGCTACTGCCCGCTTCAGAACCACAGGATAAATGATGACTGCTACTAATAATCACCATCGTTATAGGCACTATGTCTGTGCACGTCAGAGGTGCTAGAGGAGTCTCAAGATCTGTAGGAAATACAAATAAAGACGTTAACATCAATCTATTTAAGAGGAGATTGCTAATTTCATTTATACCTTGAGGATCAGTGGCGGGAGTTTCTTCCGGAGCTTCTTCATCTGCTGCTTTTCTAGAGATACTTCTATCTCAACATCCTTTTCAGGATTTAAGGTATCATCGACAGCATTAGGAGATATATGCTCTTCATCATCTCTTTCAAGATCTTGCATATATTCATCAATATTCTCAGACGAAGCGCTCTCTTCATCTTCATCTTCTTCTGGTGCATTCCCGCTGGTAGTTGCAGCTTGGTCACCATAGTCCTCCAGAGGGCTGTAGCTGCAATCTTCTAGAGCCGCAATCACTTCATGATCTTCCTCTTCGCGGAGGGTTCTAGGAGTAGGCGGGAGTTGAGTTATCTCCGCAGTAGGTGGAAGAGAGTGTACAACATTTTGCTCTTCCTCCACTTCCTCCATAATACTTCCTCTGGGCTCTTCGGCCTCAGTTCTCGGATCAAGATCTTTTCTCTGCTCGATCTCTTCTCTATGTTCTGGACTAGGAGTTTTATTCCTAGGCTCTGAAATAGGAGTGGGAGATGGCAAAGTGAATCCCGCCGCAGCATCTACTACCATTGAAGACGGGGCTCGATTTTCTTCTTGGGCCAGCTTCTTTCTTTTCAAAGGCCTCTCAGGGCTCTCAATATTTACAGTCTCGACTTGTCTTTGGACAGAGGTCAGTGTGGTAGCCTTTTCTTGCTGAATTGTCTCGGCCAGCTGCCGAGATTGAGATCTTGTGTGTAATCTTTTCAGAAGAATGATCTAAGATCAATTTCTTCTTTGCTGCTGGAGCGGGAGGCTCTTCTCTTCTCCTTTTCTTAGTTGGAGATTTGCCCACCTTCAAAGAGATACGTAGTGGCGCGTTAACTTCTTGAGGAAACACAACATCCCTTGAAGCTTCCAAGGGCATCTACTGGCTCATGTACTTCATCATTTCCTATGAGCAACATGAGGACCCCTCCCCTCTTCAATCTTGTTGAAGATGCAAAGCTATCTGCGAGGTTGAAATTCTCAGCAAAGGTGTTCGAAGATGTATAGAATACTGAGTATGTAAATAGCATCCGAGGGCGATGATTGCTGTTTACTGGCATCGAGAACGTCATTTTGTATCTCGAGCATTATAATAAGCCCATGCTCGGCCCCATCAATCAAAAAAACCCTTTCCTTGAAGGCATGTTATAGCATTTCCCACATGGAATTGGTCGTACCCGAACTGCCGAGCAATTGACTGGGGAGATATGGCTCTAAATAACATTCATCTTCAAACCGATACACCAAATGGATGGTCGAATTGTCTTCAACCACTCAAAAGCTGCACGGCTCAGAGAATGCATCTTCGAGTCAATCATATTTGTCGGCATTGTTCGTATCCAGCAGGAGGAGGGGTGCAATAAAAGTTCCATCCTTTGCTCAGGTTCAGAGCATATCTACAATCTCTCAGAGCAGTGAATTTCCACTTACTATGAGAGTATCTCCGCAAAAAGCTGCCGTCGACCGGTCCCATGCCGGGATCCATCAAAGTGGGATGGTGAAGGAGCAACCACCCAAATAGATATGTATACGGTAATTCCAACCGAGGAAATTCTTTTTCACCCTTGGATTTCAGCATCAGATCGACGTACAGACGAAGACCAGCATTCAACTTACAAGTCATCGCTGACAAAAGATCCATCTTATAGCCGAAGACTAATCTAACGGCGCAAAAAGAACACCGCGATGGAAGCAGTCTACAGCACTGGATCCCGGGATTACAAACCGACGGAGCCAATGTGTCAGAAACCCTGCTAATTGGGCTTCTTTTGACATAGGTCTATATCCTACTCTCAATAACTTTCGAGAGTATCTCCTTTCTTCAAAGGAGGACATTGATGATCATCCTTCATCTCTTTATCAAAATCGCCACTTTCTTCCATCAACTTCATCACTTCTGTGTTGCTCAATGGCTTAAAGAAGTCAGGATGACATCTATCATGTTCCTTGGTCTTCGGTTCTTGAATGTGGTTAAGGAACAGATAAGGTAGTCATTTCGAGGAATAGCAAGTGTTTGATGTAGCACTTTTATAGAACAGAGAACAGATTTTATAATGACATAGTAGTTCCTCGAAGACTGCTACCATTTCTGCATTCTCCTCCGGAGTCTGTCCAACTCATCATTGGTTGGGACAAATTCTTCATATGGGGCATCTCCATTGGCAAGTAAGAGATGTACCGCATCTCATAAAGTGCAAATTCGACCGGGGAGTCATGAAGGTCCCTGTTCTGTAATTGTACCTCTCTGTTAGAGCCAAGAACAGGTGCGGGTTCGGAGAAAAACCATAGACAGTGGCATGCACTGCTTGGTACAAGTTGATTTGCTGGAGTTTATTTTCAAACTTAGTCAGAATCCAATTTGCTATGCAGCTCCATCTTTTAAAATGGATTCACCAATCCAGTTAGTCTGATGTCCTGCTCAGGATATCTTCCTTCGACCTTCGCAAATTCATTTACGAAAATTGGAGTTCTGACGGGCATTAACAAGGAAGAATTCTTCGGCGGAATACAACCGGGTTTCAGACCTCTCAATAAGACACTGTACCGTTCTGAGGAACTGTAGAACATATCCTTCTTGCTCGGTCCCTTCTGCACAAAAATCCTTCCTGGACGGGCATCTTGGAACGGTGTAAGGTTCCATTCCATCTTCCTCGGATAGCTCGTATGAGCATACCGGGATAAGGGGAGGCAGCGTGGAACATTTGGTATCGAGAATGATTTATCCGTCTGATGGACAATCCTTTCTTCCATCCTTGGTCTCGGTTGAGAACTTTTCTCAAAAGCTTCACCGAACAGGAATAATGGCTTTATGAATGACAGTGTCTGCTGATTCCAGAGGTTGTCCGTTCATCAAACATTGCAGTATCTCATTATCTTGGATATCAAAATGGCCTGACGGGAGGTTGGCATATCATATTGAGGATAGTGCACATGTGATAGGTCTCTTTGTATTCTGATTCTAAAAGGGTCCCTACGAAGTTCTCATATTCTGGATCTTCTCTAGTATTAACTGCATCAGACAGAGAAAACAAAAAAATTCAGCATAAAAAAAGTCAAGGATGCTATCATCAGTTTGCGCAAACATCAGAATGCGCAACATCAGATTGCGCAAATCAGATTGCGCAAATAATCAGATTGTGCGAACAATCAGATTGCGCAAACAAACAGTCATCAGTTTGCGCTGACAGTCTCGCACAAATCAGCAAGTTGCTGACTTTTGTCAGCGCAGTTCAACCGATTGCGCAGAGAGTCGTCCTTCATAAAAATGAAGAATGAACTGATTTGTGCAACCAGAACCCTAAAAAGGGTGGCGCAGTATGATCCTATCTCTAAAAAGAGATGGATTCTGAAAGAATGAGTGAAATCAAAACCCTAAAAAGGGTTTTGATTAGGTCATCTACCTATCATCGCTGGATGAGCAGTTTCATGGCGAGAAGCTCGTCACGCAGCCCTAGCCGATGACTCGGTGGGGGCCTTGCCCTTAGCAGCGGCAGAGGATCGTCGGGGAGCCATTGAGATCGTCGGAGAAGAAAGGAAGAAAGAGCTCGAAAGTTTTTCTCTCAAGTGCACGAAGAAAGCAAGTAAAGAACACTTCAAAGAAATTGAAGAACTATTTATAGTTTTTCAAATCGAAACGGCCGCCTTAGATTGCGCCTAAAAATGGGCTAAACCCTCAGATTGCGCAGACAGCTCACTACATGCGCAAATTGATTTCAAATTCAAAATTCAAAGTATTTCGAAATTTTGAATAAATTCAACTTTCGAAAACTTTGAAGGGGGTCTTGTAGGTCCTAAAAAATCAAGTTGTACACATCAACAAAGTCAGAAAATCAAGAAATACAACTTTCAGATGAACTGCAGACATCAGATTGCGAATCCTTCAGATTGCGCACGATAGACTGCGTACACTTCCATGTGCGCAGGCTGACGTGGCAAATCACCATCATTACCTGATACAAATCAAATCTTCTGACAGCTGACAGCGCAGAGAACGAGGCGACCGTTCGTTTAATCGTGTAGCACGGCGCTCGAGGACAGCTGGCAGCACAATCTATGGCGCAATCTATGTTGGCGCAATCCATTTCCTGCGCAATTCCAGTTGGCGTAATCCAAACCAGCGCAATTCAGTGTACGCGTTCTATCAACACAAATGACAAAATACACGTGGCATTCATGCCATCAATTGCTCATTTCGTGGCAACTGTCGATGCACGATCATGCATTTCAATCAAATGATGCCATGTGTCCAAGACAGTTGGCCCATGATCCAGTAACTGTCTGCGCAGTCCATTGTTGCGCAATCCAACTGCTGCGCAATCCATCATGCGCAGTCCAGAATAACTAAAAGTTAGTTATTTCTCAGAACTCTATAAATAGAGTTTCAAGTCTCCATTCAAGGGGGATCAATAATCAGAAATCAGAGATTAGATTATAGAGAGATCAGACTTCAAAGTTCAGAGAGTTCAGGAGTTCTTGTCCAAGTGCTGCTGCATTCTTCCGAGGCTTTTGCCTTCAACTTTCGAGGCGTTTTGCTTTCAATTCCAGAGTTGTCTTCAACTTCAGAGGCTTCGTCTTCAAAGTTCACATCGTCCAAGGGATAAAGTAATCGTCATCTAGATTGGATTCCTAAAGTTGTACCATTCCCAGAATTCAAATTGTAATCTTTTACAAAGTTTGTATCAAAGTTCTTCAACTTTTGTTTTTGCAAACATCTACAAGGTCGTATTTGGTCCCACTACACGACTACATGGGCTTGGGTTTGACTTGGGTCTAATCTGGACAGGTTCGGTACAACCGGGTTCCCGAAAACTTAATAATATAATTAAATAATAAATAAAATCTTCGGTAGGGTTAAGTCACAACTTGGCCTGGTTTTCTCAGTTAGGACACTCCTATGGTTCGGCATTCCCCTACCATGGCTAAACACTAGTCAAATCACGTCACTGCACTATCCGTGCCACGATTCTTGGTCGTCTGGTACTTCAAAACTTAACCATGGCTAAAATCGTCTACCGTAATAATTAACTAAATAAACATTTATAAAATTCTAAAGTCACTATTTAAATCAAATAAATAATAAAAAATTCTGAAAAAAATTCTCCGGGAAGGGAAGCTACAAATCTACCCACCTTAAAATAATTTCGTCCTCGAAATTCTAATTCATGGCTATCCCTTAAAATTCAAAGTCTACTATCACCTTAATCTCCTCAAATTTAATTTCTAAAAATATTTCATATTCTCCTCCTAATCATTTTGTGATTAGGAAATCTCGAGGACTTCTACCCACCTTTGGTCACACTACTCCTCAAAACATGGTCACTAAAATATTATAATCTTCTATCTAGTTGCTAAAATTCTACCAAAAATATCTAGGACATATGGTATCTATAATCTCTCATATCTACAAACAATCAATTATTCAATAATCCAGCAATATTATACTATAACTTAAGAGTTTCTGATGATTTCTAGACAGCACGATCATTCGTCACCCCAAAATAAAAGAGACGAGAATCAATGGTACGGAAAGCAAGAAAGTACAATCGAGTGTAAATATGGAGTTTTCAAGGACGTAGAGAATTTTTAGGAGAATTTTCAAGGCAGTGTGGATTGAGATTTCTAGGTTTAGTCATTGTCGCAGGCTCGTATCAGTACAGTTACGTAACCGATACGATATGCTCTGACCTGCATGGGCCACCACAAAAACTTGTCACGACCCGCACCCGCTTTTCGGACGCGAGCTCGTGAGCAAGATAATCCCAGTCAAGATTAGGTAATTCTAGTATCGATCTCCTCTCCTAAAGGATACAAAGTCAAATAAACTCCTATAAATCGTAGTACAATGCAAGATACTCCCAATTTATAGTGTCGCAAGTCAAGTCAATCAATCAATCAATATATGCTATAGGTCGTAGTACAATGTAAGATATTCCCAATCTTGGCATATCTCAAGTCAAGTCAATCAAGTGATATCAAGGTAGAAGAATCGACTATAGGTCGTAGTACAATATAAGATACTCCCAATATAGTATATCTCAACTGTAGTACAATGCAAGATACTCCCAGTCAAGATTAGTCAAGTCAAGAACAGATACAAAAACTGATAACTCAATCTCAAAGCAAGGTAACATGATAAGACCAATAATCTAGCAATGTCAAATACCCTATACGTGCACGTAATCTAGAACAAGTAAGGCAATCAAGGACGAATCAATCACAATATGGAATCATGTGACAATATAAAAAAGAACACAATAAAGGAGAGAAACCATGTAAATACTGTATATGTTCGGCAAGGTATACTTGCCTGGAGGTTGCACGGAGAACCAACAATGTATCGCCAATCAATCAAGTCAGAAAGTCCAAGTCATCACAATTGTCTCCGAAAGCTGAATAAACATTACCAACATTCTCAAAATAGTCAAATTAGCTATGATTGCCTGTCCTTAAGTCCAATTCTGGAGACAGGGGCAAAACAATAATTTCGGGCAAAAATGATGTTCGTTTGGACCCGCTTTGTACCGAAAAGCATGCCAGAGTTAATGGTATCTAAAGTCGTCAAACTACATGTCTACGGATTTGATTTTTTGATACGAATCCAACCGTATGTCCAAAGTTGGATTCCGCGGGCCGTGCACAAAATCACCGTTGAGTGGGATCGTAGGGCCCGCAAAACGACGTTCCGATTCCACTGTCTCAGAATGGGACCAAACTTGGCATACAAGACCAAAAAATGATACGGTCCTGCTGGCGCAAGTTTCGTCTCGATCTGACGAGCGTGCACAAAGTAATTAAAAATTTACACCGAGGCTGATACGGTGAATTCCGACGGATACGCATCAAATTCGTCGCGCACACGTGACCAATTTGAATTTCGTCAAAGCCCACACGACTACGAAACCGTTATGCAGCTTTCGATGCTTTCGGTTCGCGGCCACGTCGCCCGGATTGGCGGGACGTACGTCGTGTGGATGAATTTTCTAAGTTTTGAAAACAGGTTTTTGTCAAAGTTTGGGATTCGATTTCTCGACACGTAGTCGATGATTTCCAAATCCACAAAAAGGGTGGTGATGCCCTATATGTTGTCTAGGACTGCCTTCAAATAGATTTTCTAATCTGGCGTTAGATCGAAATCGATCTTCAAACGTGGGTGATTAGACTGCTCTGTTTTGCTATTTGCAAACAAATTTGTGTCAATCTTTGGGATCGGTTCGTGACACGTGTCGTGCAACGTAAATCAAGCTAATGGGTTCAAAACGAAGGTGGTTATGTTAGATACATACCAGAGAAAACGGCTCGATGATTAGTCGAACGTGCGCGAAGAAAACACGCAGCGAATTTCCTCGGCGGACTGCACTTGCTGTTGTGGCTGTGCGCATATCCGCGCACGGGTGAGATTTAGTCGCCATTCGGCGACTCCTCGTGGTGGCGCGCGGCCGTGGGTGGCCGCCCATGTAGCTGGCAAGGTAGCGGCGTTGGTTTGTGTCGAGGGTTAGGGTTTCAAGGAGTTTGCTCTCGAAATCTCTCTCCCCCTATGTTATAAACTCGGGGGGGGGGGGGGGGGATTTCATCAGCGCTCGGGCTGGGCCTGAGCATGGGCTCGGGATGCACTTGCTCGGGCTGGGCCTGAGCATGGGCTCGGGATGCACTTGCGCGGGCTAGGCTCGAGTTTAGCTGCTGCTTAGTTTGGCCGGCTGGGATATAACATGCTTTTGTGGTTTTAGTAGTTGTGTTTCATTACTATATTGTTTTCCTTTATTCTATCTATTTTTTTTTCTTTCTATTAGCAATTAATATCTATATGTATATATATAGGCCTATGTACATATATTCTTATACATGTATATTACACACATAAACATATATATGCATATATACACACACACACACACACACACACACACACACACACACACACACACATATATATATATATATATATATATATATATATATATATATATATATAATATATATATATATATAATATATATTATATATATACGCATATGTATATCAATATACATATATCCTTATATACAATCTCCATAAAACCCAATTAAATTCCAATAACAATTATTCCTAGGATAGGGCCTACCTACATAAATATGGACACATATACAATAATATTATTTATATAAAATAAACATAACCAATAATAGTAACGTAAAATTGTTTAATAAATACGTCAAAATAATAATAATAATAATAATAATAATCCTAATAACACTGAAATTAAACCAATAATATTTCGCGGTGAACTCATCAACCACCCCATTTATTCGGCTCCAGAAGTTCGTACAATATTCTAAACGCTATTTAATAATAATAATATCTATATTCTACACATAACAATTATTTAGTAAATAATTGCCAATTCCTAATATATACAAAATATTTGCATTTACCAAACATGTCTACAAGGTCGTATTTGGTCCCACTACACGACTACATGGGCTTGGGTTTGACTTGGGTCTAATCTGGACCGGTTCGGTACAACCGAGTTTCCGAAAACTCAATAATATAATTAAATAATAAATAAAATCTTCGGTAGGGTTAAGTCACAACTTGGCCTGATTTTCTCAGTTAGGATACTCCTATGGCTCGGCATTCCCCTACCATGGCTAAACACTAGTCAAAGCACGTCACTGCACTATCCGTGCCACGATTCTTGGTCGTCTGGTACTTCAAAACTTAACCATGGCTAAAATCGTCTACCGTAATAATTAACTAAATAAACATTTATAAAATTCTAAGGTTACTATTTAAATCAAATAAATAATAATAAAAATTCTGAAAAAAATTTCCGGAAAGGGAAGCTATAATTTTATGATCTAATATTTCAAACAAATGACCCACTATACGTAACATTTTCAGCTGATGGTCTTCTTTTGTGATGCGAGCCATCATTTTTAACATCTTCAAAAAAAATTTGTTTCAAGATTTTTAACTTGTTGTCTGTTCTTGTCCTGAAGTGTTATAATCTTGGCTCGAATACCATCAAGTAGTGTTGTTATTGGTTTATCACGAAGGTTTTTAATCCAGTTATTGAAACATTCAACAATATTTGACGTGTTAATATCTAATCTTGGACAAGGAGAATAAGTTGTAATCCAGTGTGAGAAAACACGGCTTTCATCATTTACTCCAACGAGCCAATTGTAAACATCTACGTTTTCAGCTTTAATTTTTTCAAGCAAGTATTTGCATATGTTTTATTATAACATCTTGCAAGATAGTCCAAGCTACGTTGAAAATGCTTTGATCTACATATCGATTTCAAAATTTCTTCAAAATGCTGAATACAAAAAGTGAGACGATTCTGAAAAAATAGCACGCATGGCATTTATCAATCATTTATGTTTATCCGATATAAAAGAAATTGTATTCCACGCATCAAAAATCTTTCAAAAGATATTATTAAACCATTTAAAAACCAAGTCCAAGAATCAGTATTTTCACTCTCAGCAATAACATAAGCAATTGGATATAGTTGATAGTTAGGATCATGAGCACAATAAATAAAATACCTCTATATTTAGAGGAAAGAAAAATAGCATCAATACTAATCACAGGTAAACATCCCCTTAGAAATCCATCAATGCATACCTTGAAACAATAAAAAAAATTTCAAACCTATTATTTCTGTAATCTTCATAAAATATTGGCTACCTGGATTTGTCTCAATAATTCTAAGACCATACTCTTCGAGACTACTATATGCATCAATATAACTACCATTTGTTTCGGATAGAACAAGTTCTCTAGCTTTCCAAGACTTACAGTATTTAATATGTATTCGATGTTCCCTAAATATATCTTTTACAACATATGATGGACTATACGACTGATTATCTTGAATTTTATCAATAATCTGATTTTAACCCATACAATAGTAGCTAATGGATGACAACCTGTTGTAAGTCCACCTAAACAAGAATGTATATTTTCTAGTGTAGCAATAGAAAATCTTTCGCCCCACCAATGGCTTTAACATATACTCTCCGATGACAATTTGAATTATTACATTTATATAATCCCAGTAGCATTATTTAAAGTAGCCGAATAAGTAAAATTATGTTTAATTGCTATATCACTAATAAAACTTCTAAATTTAGAACGATTCTCATATTGTTTTCCAATAAATAATTCAGGAGTGCTAAAACTATCAACAGAATCATCAAATTCATCATCTAAATTTTTAATTAGATCATCACTATTTTCATCATCGTTATTACCATCATCTACTATACGTTCTTCTTCAGTAAATGGAATAACTTGGTGAGAAGAACTAGGACCAACATTAACATTTATATTAGAAGTAGGTATACTACTTACATTATTATTTCTTGATGGGGGTGGAGTGACATAGATATTAATATACGGTGATTGTGCATTAACTTCAAGAATAAATTTTCATGTTTGTTCACTATCTACATTTATACAATTAGATACGAAAATATGTACTATAAATTCGTAATCGATAGAATATTGATCAATAAGTAGATTATGTAAACTAAGAAACGAAATATTTCGATCAATTAAAAGAACTTGAGTTAAACCTCCTTCATAAGCTAACCCATTTAGTACACCTCCAAGCGAGCATAGTATTGTTAGATTTTGATCAATGCTGACAAGAAGATGGGCTTTCAAATGGAGGTAGGACGAGAGGAGCTTCAGCTTTCAACGAATTAGACTGGATAAGCTTCTTACTGAATGAGAGATTGTGAAGGGAATGAGAAAATTTTAGAGATGAGAGATTGTAACATTAGAATTGTAACATTAGAATTGTAACGTTGGTAGGAATCTTACAATTGTTTATAAACAAGCTCATCTCAACCCAACAAACAAACATAAACCAAACAACTACCAACCCAAAACCCAAACCAAAATAATAAAAAACCAACCGAAAAAAACCCAACAACAGAATCAACTAAATAAAAAAACCGAAGCCAAATAAAAACCGAAAAAATAAAAACCAACCCAAACTAAATAAACCAACTCAAACTAAAAATAACCAATACCCAACCCAACCCACACGTTCATTTCCAGCCAAACCGTATGAACTGAATTTGAGCATGCTGCTCATTTTCAACCATACTATCTGGCAGAATTTGAGCACACCCATTTTCTGTCAGACAGTCTGGCTGAACGTATCATTCGCTGTAATTTCGTAAAAATCTTATCTTCTGACAAATTTTTAACAAATTTTTATTTCTACAGCAAATTTTCTGTTTTAAATTTTAAAGACTTCATCGTCAATAGTCGAACAAAATGTCCAGGAGATTTGTGTAGGGAAATTGAAGTGTGCAGAGGATTGTAATCCCTTAATTTTGCACGCAATGTTCTCTCTGTGTGACTCTGTCGACCCAACAAATGCAAATTTCCAATTGTTTTAGTCCCACATTAACAAACGTGTTAGTCCGAGTTGTTTTAGTCCCACATGGGACAGACTAGAAACCTCAGGTGGGATTGTATTAATAGAGATGCTTAACCACTTTGCCTAGGCCTTGATCAGTGGCCCCTACCAAATATAAATCAACTTATTTCTCTTTTTCAGTAAAATACTATTCTACCAATATATACTTGAGTAAGTGTCATACCAAAATTCAATTCGTTTACAGAATATTAATGATACCAATTTTGTTGTCACAAGTGATTAAGACCATCGTTCTCGTTCGCAATCACCCGAATAAAACTCGTATTATACGCGGATCTTTAATAAACACGTACTTTTGAAATATTCGTATTAGTATGCGAATGTTAAGCATGTGAACCTTTAAACGTGTTTCGTATAAATTATTGACAAATTGTGACAGAAACAACGTGATGGCAACCTGTTTAATTAACCAAACTTGATCACCTTTTTAAGTATGTGAAGTTACTAACCTTGATATTTTCGTTTGACGAATATTTGACCAAAGTTTTTAACGTATTTTATTTGTACTGTTACTCGTACTTTTGCCGGACCGAATTTTTTCGTTTGCCGAATTGCTAACAAGGGTTAAAGACCACCGTTGCAAGGACGACCCTGGCCCAGGACGGCCATGGCGGCCGTCCAGGGCCCACGGATCATGAGAGCCCAAAAAAAAATAGTTTAAAAATAAATATGTTAATAATTTTTATCTCAAAGTAGAACTGGTATATACCATGAGCTCTCTTAAATGAAAAGTTATTGTGGTGTAGTGGTTAGCATTTTATACTTGTATACTAAAGGTCCCAAGTTCAATCGTTGAGTGTAGCTATTTTTTCTTAATATTTTTTACATCATGTATGGGGGCCTTATTTTGAAAGTTCGTCCTGGGCCTCTATGAGCTCAGGGCCAGCCCTGCACCGTTGCTCAAAGTTTGTCGTAGCATGCATTTGAGTATTCCTTCTCTTAATCTATTTAAAGGGGATGAAAGATTATGGAGTATTTTCAAACTATACTATGCCATCTCCTTAAGTAGTAGAATCAGGTCATGACTCTTACGAAATAAACAACCAAGAGGGGTATGAATCAACAAATTCGTAACTCACATAGCAAAAGGTCGAGAACAAAAATAGGCGCACGTCTGCAAACAATACAATATCTAATGCAAAAGAGTACAACACAAACACAACCACTTTACGTTAAAAATTCGGAAAAAAATATATGGAACGATTGGAGTTCAACGCAGAAAAGTTTCAATAGTAAATAAAGAAAATACGTCGACTCCCCTTCAACCCTCCCAGCGATCCAAATGGTTCACCACAAACTTTAAAGATGAAAATATTACAAAGATAATTGAACAATGCTACTGGAGAACAAAAATACGATAAAGATTCGCTTATAAAGTCGACAACATGAATCCTTTCATACGATCTTCCCCGGAACCCAACAATGTTCTCGAAAAATTTCCACTCTATTGAAGATTGCAAAATTGCCAAATTTTTCTTTCAATATTGCAGTTGTGTGATAATCATAGATGCTCAAATGATATAATCGGTCAATATTAAAACACAAAATTGTCCATCTCAACCTTGGCGACATATAGTATGCCATCGGCATTACTATTGGTATATCGACAGCATGTTGTGGGGAAAAATTTCACACAAAAGTTGCTTGACGTTTTTGACGTATCTAAGTATGTCGGTGCCTCTAGCAATGCTCGGATACTTTTCTGAACTAACTAAAATTAAACGCTCGTCGTACTCCAAGATGTTCGAAACTTTGCTTACCAACAATAAACTATTGAATTCAAAAATATTGTTGTGACAAATCTAGATATATGGGATTTGATTGTAATCCACTCCTTGTCATGTAGTGTACAAATATATGAATATATGGCATAAATAAATGAGAGAGAAATTTAGCATGTATGTTAGTGAGGTGAATCTAATGTGATTAGACGATAATATAAATGTGGTGGAAACGCTGGAAAAAGAAAGCTAGAAGTAGGGGTGAGCATTATTTGATTTTAGACCGAAAATTAAATCGAATCGAATCGAACCGAATAAAAAAAAAAATTGGTTTAAAAAAAATTTGGTTCGATTTCGATTCTGAAAATACTAAATTTTCTTTTATATATATAGGTATATACTAAATAAATTTAGGTATATTTAGTTACTATATATTAACAAAAAAATGCAAATAAACCAAAAATCGATAAACCGAATAAATTGAAAACCGAACAGATTTAATTCGGTTCGGTGTGATTCGGTTATGGGCTAATTCGGTTCGGTTTTGGTTTTGCTTATTCGTTTTCGGTCCAATTCGATTTTCGGTTCGGTTTGAACCGAATTAACCGAATGCTCACTACCCCTACTAGTAAATGTATGTGCTTTACACGTATAAAAACGTATAATAAGAATTTTATCCAATTATAGTTAAATACGCTTCTAACTCATTTGGTTAAGGTGCAAGGTATTTTTCTTGTTTGGTTGAGTTTGATTCTCCATTTTGACAAAATTTTACTTTTTTCAACAATTTTTTACATAATTGATTTTTTTAAATAAAATGGAATGTGATATAATGACGGCTTAGACGGCTCACATTTGAGCCGTTTTGAAGCCTCATTATATAGTGGAAGATATGTATATGTTAAACAGTTTACCAATTATGTCATTTTGATGTACATTTTTTTAGGCTTAATTATAAATTGATATTCTCAACTATTTCAATTTTTCAACTTGACACCCTAAACTTTTTTACTCGACAACTTGATACCATCAACTATTTAGTATTTTAAATTTGATACCAAAAATTTAAAAATGAAAAAACTATCCCTCTTTTCTCATTTCAACCCCTCTCCTTCGCGCCCTGCCCCCCCTCCGCCGACTGCACCCCACCCCACCTTCTCTCCGGACGCGCGCGCATCAAGTGCAGGTGGCGCTGTGGAGAGAGAGGGGGGATGGAGCCGGCGGTGGGGGGAGCATGGGCAGGGGGGGTGTCGGTCTGTCGGAGAAGGGTAGAGAGTGGCTGAGGGGGTGGTGTGGGGGGTGTTGTGTGTGTGTTGGGGGGGGGGGGGGGGGGGGGGGGGTGTGGTGTTGGGGGGGAGGGGGGGGGGGTGGGTGTGGAGATATGGTGGAGAGGACGGGGTTTGTGGTGGAGACAAGGATTTTTTTTTTTTCTTCTTTTTTTCCAGAATATCAAGTTGTCGTAATCCAACTTGCATCAGAACTATGAACGGGTTTTGAGCATGAAACCATCGAGCCAGTCTTGGAAATCTTGGGGGAAAAAAGGGCTCCGGGTTTGCTCTTTACAGTTCAGACAACCTAGTGAACAAAATAATTTAGATTATTATGTTTATTAAAAACAAATTAGGTAGGAAATACTACTTTTGATGGAGCCTTTCTGTTTATGAGTTGGTTAGCCTACTCCTTCCTACTAGAATGAAAAAAAAAAAAAACAAAAAACTGTTTGCTTGCAAGTGACAAATAACTTTTTTGCAGGAAAAAAAAAACACAGCTTTTAGTTATTTGGTGGACTCCGTTAGAATTTGCTTTACTTGTTTGAGGTCTGATACTAACATCAGATAGATGGTTCCAATACAGACACCATATTGATACCATATTTCTACTTGTTTGAGGTCTGGTACTTGTTTGAACCATTTTATGGAAAGAAAACCGAGTTGAATTTCTTGTTCAAGAATTAATGTCTCTACTGATGCTAGTAATTAATGTCTCTACTGATGCTAGTAGAGAGGGAGAGAATAATGAAAATGACATCGTAGTTAGGAGTGGTGTTGTCTAGGAAGAGAATCGACAGTCAGGAGAAACCGACGGTCAGGAGGAGCTTAGGAATTATGAGCACCAGAAGCAGCATGAGCCGCCTCAGCATGAACCGTCTCCTCTTGCCTATGTCAGTGCCAACAAATGATGATGTCCCAGGTCTCTCTCCAGGTACTTCTTCAGCTCTTCCACCTAAGTCACCTGGTAACAATTCACACCCCTCAACTTCTATACTCTTGTCTTACTTCGTAGAACTTCTAGAATCAATGCTGGAAAACCTCCAGCTAAGTTTGGCAGTTGGGATACTAACATTGCACATTACATTTCATATGCATATATTCCACCTGCATATAAGTCCTTCCTTGCATCATTGCATTCAGTGCTGTACCTAACATCTGGCAGGTAGCTAAGTAAGATCCTGTCACGACCCGCACCCTAGAGTAAGGGCACGAGACGTGGGTACGTCCAGCCTACGCCGCAGTGTCGGCGGGTAGAACACTGTCCTAGGTCACAACATCTAACAATATAATTCTAAACAGTTTATACACCCCGAATGGGGGTGACATAGCAGAATGTAAACTCAATAACAACTAAGGAAAAAGAAGCACGATATGATAGAACTCAAAAAAAATACAGATGATCAGAAAGTCTAAGATAACATCTCAGCAACAACCAGAAATACATGTCTCAGCTACTGAATATGAAAGAATATATACAACCCAGATCTCAGAGACAGAAATAAAGTCTAACTAACTAGTCTCAAGACAACATAAGTAAGATAATGCCTAACTAAGCTAGTCTAGGCAATAGGGGTAATGTCATCAGCTAGAGCTGGGTCCTCCTGAGAGTCCAGCTCACAAGTGTCGTTCTAGAGCTGCTCCGTAGAAGGTATCCACAGGCCTCCTCCTCGTCCTCTGTAATATTTTCAACAGGTCCAGTCAGGACAGGAGCGAGCACAATCATCAACAGATCATAGCAGGTTAGAAAATATAAACATGCAGTAGAGTAAGATACAGAAAACTGAAAGGAAATACATGATGTAAAAGAAGGAGAACTGTAAGTAAATAGCTACTGTATATAGAGAACTAATAGTGGCTAGTGATGTAGAGTACATGATACACATAAAACAGGACAGATTTGTACATGATCTACTAAAGAGTTTCACATGATCTACACCACTATGGAATTGTTCACATGACTATTAGCACTCCTCCGTTCCCCAATCAATATACAAGGATCTAAGCAGATTATGTTATTATACATGATATCACATGAAGGTCCATAAAAGGGTGCACATGATAGTATATATGAGGGCTCCGTGAACATGAGAGTACATGATTCACAGAGGTGTACATGTATGGTGAAAGTACAAGAGTACATGATGAAAATGAAACGCACATGACACAATATACCGATGCTCCCGAGGGGATAACATGCATAAAGAGATGCATATAGTACTAATCCGTGATAATGTCGTGACAGCATCAAGTAAGGTAATCTAAAGAGGAATATAATTCTAACAAGTTATGAAATGATCAGAGAATGTACTCGTCTGGTATCTGGATGTCCGGATGAAATGTACTGTCCGAGGAGAGGTGTCTGGCTCCTAATCAGAACAGCACAAGCCACAACAAGTCTAAAATGATAACAAGATGCAATTCAATGCATTCTACATGAATCGAGGTCAATCTAGGCCAAAGTCAATCTTGGTCAACTCTGGTCAACCCTAGAAGTCAACTATGGTCAAACTATGTCTAACAAGTCATATAGGTCTAAACAAGCCTACTCTAGTTAACACACACTATTACAAGGCTATCCAAGCCCAAATCAAGCCAACACACATATTCATTATAATGTCAACAAGTCATCTAACCTCACCATGAATACATACTCAACTTGGCATTGTATTCATTAATATGCATATAGGAAATCCTATTCATCAACATACATTATACCTAATATATACAAGCATGTGCATATGTATGCATTATACATACATATGGCTTAAATACATATATACATATGCATTATATATCTATACATTACATATAGGTTAGAGTACATATACTTTAGGAATCATCAATACATATATGTATATATAGGCCACCTACATATATATATGTTAACTATATACATTACATAGTGAGGTAGGAGGATAGAAGGGTAGAGGGAAGTGTGTGTGTCATGTGCCTGTGTGTGAGTGTGAAGAGAGTGTCACATGTGTATGTGTGGGCAATTGTGTGTG
>JANAVB010029641.1:0-26161 GCA_029216955.1 Iris pallida
GCATTAGCAGCCAGTCTCGACTTGGAGGTCGAGCAGATGGATGTGAAGACGGCATTCCTCCACGGTGATCTTGAGGAGGAGTTGTACATGGAACAGCCGAAGGGATTCTGTGAGAAGGGCAAGTCACATTTGGTCTGTCGGTTGAGGAAGAGCTTGTATGGTCTGAAGCAGGCTCCGAAGCAGTGGTACAGGAAGTTTGAGTCGTTTATGGGGAGCATGGTTATGCACGGACGACGTCGGACCACTGTGTATTTGTGAGGTATTTTGCCGATGATGATTTTTTATTTTGTTGCTCTATGTTGATGATATGCTATTAGCTGGTCGGAATGCCACTAGGATAGCGGAGCTGAAGCGCCAACTGGGCGCGGCCTTCTCTATGAAGGATTTGGGCGCAGCGAAGACTATTCTTGGGATGGAGATCAGCCGAGAGAGAGAGTCCAAGCTGCTACACTTGTTCCAAACGAAGTACATTCACCGGGTACTTCAGCGTTTCGGGATGGACGGGTCGAAGAAAGTGAGTTGCCCCCTTGCGGCTCACTTTAAGCTCACTGAGGAGCAGTGTCCATCTACCGAGGACGAAAAGGAAGATATGGAGCGGGTTCCATATGCCTCAGCTGTGGGGAGCCTTATGTATGCTATGGTGTGTACGAGGTCAGATATTGCTCATGCAGTTGGTGCGGTTAGCAGGTATCTTTCAAATCCTGGAAGGGTACATTGGAGTGCGGTCAAGTGAATTCTACGATATCTTCAGGGCACTGCTGGTTGGAGAATTTCCTTTGGTGGTGACGAGCCGAAGCTGGTTGGGTATACCGACGCTGATATGGCTGGAGATGTAGACACGAGGCGATCGACTTCGGGCTACGTGATGATGTTTGCGGGAGGAGCAGTGTCGTGGCAGTCGCGGTTGCAGAAGTGTGTTGCCTTGTCGACGACAGAGGCAGAGTACATTGCGGCGACGGAGGCTTGCAAGGAGCTGTTGTGGATGAAGAAGCTGTTGCAGGAAATGGGACTGAAACAAGAGCAGTATACTTTACTTTGCGACAGTCAGAGCGCTATCCACCTTGTGAAGAATCAGACGTTTCATAGCCGGTCCAAGCACATCGAGACCCGGTATCATTGGATACGGGATGTGGTTGAGAAGAAGGACGCGGAGCTTGAGAAGGTTCATACAGATGACAACGGAGCTGATATGTTCATGAAGATTCTACCAAGGAGGAAGTTTGAGTACTGCAGGCAGGTCGTCGGGATGACGACATCCTCCCCATAGTTGTGAAGGGGGAGATTTGTTGGAGTGGGTGGGGTTCCCAACCTATGTGGAGAAGACCCCGGAGTGCGACGAGCGTCGTTCGTATGTCGAAGAAGCTCGGAAAGTAGGCGACGCGGAGTTGCTACTGCTGCTGCTGCTCCTAAGGGAGATTCTGGCCTGGGCCTGCCGAGTTCGGCCCGAACTCGGTCCCAGGCCGAGTTCTGGCCGAACTCGGTCTGGCTCTTCCAGAAGTTGGTCATCCAGTGATGTTTGCCCGACACAGAGTTCTGGCCGAACTCTGTGTCGTCGGGACTGATGCGGAAATTTGGATGAGTTTTCATCATCGGATCTAATCCAACGGTCCAGGTTGGTTGCGGGAATTGGGGAGTTAAATTGGGATTTCCCAACCCTAATTCATTAAGACATAACGCAACGTAACACAACTTGGAGAGAGGAAGGAGGCAAGAGTGTCATTACAACTTCGGAAGAGAAGACGGAGGATTGAAGGTCGTTTTCGAAGGAGATCGTGTTTCGGGTAATCTCTACTCGTCGTTCTCGCTCTTCGTAGCCTTGTAATCATTGTTCTTACTTCTGAGTGTTGTGGGGATCCGATTTGGATCGGGAGGAGTTTGTAGAGGGTGTAATTCTTCTATTCCATTAGTGGAGGCTTCTCAGGGTTGGACTCCGATCGTCCCGTAGTTTTTTTTTCCGCAAGGATTTTCCACTGTCAAAAATTCTCTGTGTCTGCGTGGATTATTTTGTGTGATTGTTTTTGGGTTCGTGCGTTGTATTGCTCGGTCCTCTCGCAGGTACTCTCCGGTTTGGGAAAAGGTTTTCGCGCTTCTTTCCCAACAAAACAAACTGACCAAATTCGATCATGCTAAATCCAACAAGTTCCCTTCAAATTTTACAAAATTAGGACCGTACTCGATCTGACCAAATTTGGACTGAACTCGATCAAACTAAATTCGAACCGAACTCAAATCTGTTCTCTAACATAACTCCTACCTTTCGAACCAAACTTCAAATTGCCTTGGAGACTCATGGAATCGAGGAGAGACCCCAACGCATGTGTCATGTCCTAGAGCATCACATTTTGGAGTATTGTGTCGTACCCATACAATAACATAGAACAAAAGCAAAGAGTAGCAACATAACATCCGACAACATATATAGCTAAATTCCAGAGCGACAAACATAACAGCTGAAATGATAACCATTACTAGAACAAAATGAAGCACAAAATTAAAGAGCAAACATAGCCAATTAAAACTCGATCGACGCAAACAACTCAAGCAGAAGGGACAGGAGATCTAGGTGGAGGCGGCTTTCCGAAGAACACCTCGGTAAGCGCATTCTTCGATCCCAAAGATGCCTTCAGCAGCGCAATCCCCTGAAAAAAAAATTACAAAATCAAAACAAAGAATTAATAATACAACACAACGAGACACAGACACATGCAAGAGCTCCAACAGAACGTTGAATTCACACTGTCCTGGTGTGCATGACACGGACAGGACACGTTATGTGTACCTCCTCCATGCCGAAAGAGACCACCTTCTCCTCCAGCTCCACGGAATCCTTCTTGACACCGTACTTATTTACGAGAGTGATGCTCGAAATCGCGGACATGGGAGTAACGTCCAGCTCGTCCGTAACCATGTACGTGATGACACCTTTAACAAACCCCCCGCCGCCGCCTTCTCCGTCGGCCGAGGCAGCAGAAGACAACACGTCAGGAACAACGAATCTAGTCTCGTTGTTCATCCCCGACCTGCAATTAGGACAGGTCGTGTTCCTGACGGTCGATACGGTGTTGTGGCACCGGCCGCATCGGTAGTACACGGCCGAGGAGGAGAGGGCTCATGCCATCGGGGGAGAAGATCTTGGGCTGGAGGAGGTTGGACTTGTCCTTGTTGGGGAGGAGGTAGGTCGCGTTCAGCTTCTCCACGCTTTGGTAGAGCTTGGAGATGCAGCCGGTCATCGACCGGGGCGAGAGGAGCTTGATCACGGAGCCGACGGGGAGGGTGAGCAGGCTGAACATGAAGTCGACGAAGTCCTTGCTCGCCTCGGCAAAGAGGACCGTCTTCTTCCGGGTGTCGACGAGGAGCTTCAAAGTGATGGTGGTGGACTCCTTCCCGCTAGCCATTGCTCTCCTACTACTTTTGGGTTGGTTCAGTTTGTTTGGTTGCAATGTTGCATGCATGTGTGGACTGGGTATATATATATATAGAGAGAGAGAGAGAGAGATCGAGTAGAGAGGGATACGAAGGGACTCCATATTAATGCAAGGAAAACGCGAGGGATGGATACGAAGGGGCTCCACATTAGTGCAAGGGAAAATGCATACTAATGCAACGGCAGTGCGGTGATCGCAGCTGTTCTCCGGCGACGGATTCAATAACTGATTCATCTACTGCTCCTACTTTTGTGGCAACTGTCCCTATCAATCCTCTTATTCAATAAACTGCCACTGAATCAACACCTCCAAGTACTACCACTCTCCCACCCATAATAATCTGAGTCAGCATAGCTTTAAAATCTGTCACACCAATCATGGGCCCCACTATGATTTGTCCAATTCACTAATCTTCTCCCATAATATCTAAATTGAGCCCAAATTGAGTCAAATCAATTGCATCATCATCCCCAACATTAGAGGAGACTTGTGGGTGCTTGCTAGCGAGGTTTGAGGACGTTTGAACCGTAGCAAATCAAGGAAGACGTCGAGTCGAGACTCTTTACATTGAGTTTGAACACTCAATAGGTAAAACCTTACAAACCCTAATAAATTCGTGTTTTCTTTCCATGGATGCATTCATCTAGGTATACTCTAGCTGTGGGTCAAATTTGGTAGGAAACCGCGTCCATTTAGTGTCCGTATCGGACACCTATCAGTGTCCTTGAATAAGTGTTTGATGAATTGCCTCTTAGGATTAAATGTTGTTTAATTTGAATTCTATTTTAATGAGATTATAGCCCTATATGTGTAGGTCACAAAACCCTAACTCTGAGCACACTTCGTGTACCTTTTTGTTTCCAAAATTGGACACGAACACGTGCACGAGGTCACAGTTCACTGTCCTGCTACCTCGTGTCCAGTTCTCACTGGACACGACACGAGACACCACCATTTCGGTCAGCACCTAGGGACAATATCTGACATGCCACCCACAAAGTTTCAGAGGGACTCGTGTCGTATCGGACACGCAATCGCGTGAGCACGCGATTTGCACTGCACTGCACAAGCGTGCAAGTGATGTCCGATACGGACTTCGTGTCCTTCGTGGATACGCCGTGATGGTGTTTCAGGGACACGTTTGGGTAGGCCATCACCTGGCGAACCTAGGGACACGAGCACTCTCTAGTGTCGTGTCCTGGGACACTCGACACATCAGCACGAGGCAGTGCATGCACTGTCCTCTGATGCTGGGTTTGACACATTATTTGACACTTTGTGTCCACTTTTGTGGACACGAACCACTTCCTGGACACGAGTACATGTATATCTAGTGTCTGCACACACTGTTTTAGGGTCACACTTTGTTATTTGATTCAATTTGATGTTTTGAGTAGGTTTTCTGATACTTAAACAAAGGTTCAGTGTATTTACTGATACTTGATAATCTTTTCTGTTTTGGACACTTGTGTCCATTTGTTGGACACAAGGACACTTCCTTACATGTACGAGCATGCACACACACTTGACCCCCTCTGACACGTGTGTATGATTTGGTTTTCAAATGAAATTGGTTTCGAAATGGTGTTGCCTGATACATAGGTTCCTAATGCACAGTTCATGCATGTTTCAATTGGGTTTGAATATGGAAATTTAGTTTTGGATTCATATATGAGTAATGGATTTGATGTGGCGTTAAAAATGAAAACTGGGATTTGAAAACTGAGATTGGGTATTAACTTATATGTTCATGTTGAGTATTAGTTTTGAACTGTTTTGGAGTTTTTCCAGTTTTTGAGTTTAGGTTTGATTTTTGATATTGAAAACTGAGTTCTAAATGAGAAAACTGAGTTATATATATGTATATACTTATATACAGTGATACATTGATAGGTTGGTTTTGATTTATGTATCAAATAGAAATTGACACACACACCCTTGCACCATTTCTGAGACACTTATCTACAAATACACCCACACACACACATGTATACCCCCTTAACCCTCTCTCTATCTCTCTATGTATAAATATATGTAGATATGCATGTATGAATGTATGTATGCATATTGTAACACCCAGTTTTCCAGAAGAGGGTAATTTTGAAATTTTGTAATTTTAGTCTTTTAATAATGATATTTAAATCATGATATGATTTATGATGATTTTTAATCATTTAAAACTATTTTAAATCATGACTTATGATTTTGGTGTTTTGATAGTGTAACCTTGGAGACTGGTTGACCTAGAGCCTAGCCTTGTGATTAGGGTATTCTGTTTATCATTTCTAGTTTGAGGGTATTTTTGACATTTTTTGGGTAATTTAAATTTATTAGAATTTATTTGAATTTATGAGAATTTTTTAGGAATTTTTTTGGAATTGTTGGACTAGGTTGATTTTGACTAGTTTTGACCCTTGTAGACCAACCTAGAAGCTAACCCTAGTTAGTATGGACTTGGTTAGGTTATATGACTCTAGTCTAACCTAAGCTAACCCTTGGTTTGGTCAATAGACTCTAGTTAGCAATAGGAATTAGAAAGTTATAAGTCATGGCTTATGATTTAGGACCTTTGATAAATCAATTCAAGCCATAGCCTTGTAGGTTGGCCCAAAGCCCAAGACATTACCAAAACCCTAATCCCTAGACTCACTTGGCCGGCCACCATATCATCCTTGGGAACACCACCCTATAAATGCTCTCTTAATTTTAGGGTTGCCTCTTTTTAGGAAAGCTCAAGTTTAGGAAAAAGGTTTGTTCCTACTTCATTTAATCCCTAGAATTCCATTCAATTTTCTTTTTCATTCAAATCTCTTCCATTAGGTTTTAATATACCTATTCTTGCTGTTATAGGAGTTTTATTTCAGTTTGGTATTGATTTGTTGGATTGGGACATCAAGGAGAAGAGCTCTAAAAAGAGGGATTTTCCTAAAAGTTCAACTATAGGTAACTTCCTCATTCCTCAATAAAATTTCGATTTCTTTACATATTCAGGAAGCCCTAGGAGTTCCCTAAGTGGTTGCATTGGTTTCGTGTCGAGTCCCATAGGTTTTGTGTCCTTTTTGGACACGTATCAGGACATGTCCTTTACTGTTTGTCGAAATGCCTCAAAGGACATTTCGATTCCTTTTGTGCAAACTTTTTGAATAGGAATTAGGGTTTTGATCTTGCCTAGGGTTTTCCAGTGTCTGTGTTTTGTTTTCGTGTCGTGTCGGGTCTCGACGAACACGCGGACACGCGGTGCACATACACGCGCGCGCTGCTATAGTCCTCCCCTGCCACTCGGTGGCTGTAGCGGACACGACACGCGATAATATGACACGAGACTCGACACGCACCATGGGGCAGGGACTGACATTCCACGTGTCAAGTCTCACGTGTCCATATGGCGTATCGAGGGAGATATCAGTGTCGCACTGACTTTACACTGTACAGTGCACACGAGATATCGAGCACTGATACGGCTCTGTAGCTTCGGACACGACACACTAGGACACAATACAGCATGTTGGACACGTAGCTAGAACCTGGGCGTACCTAGGGTTGCGAACACGAGGCCTGGTTTATCCTGTGTCGGGTACACGACACGCGTGCACGCGTGCACGATGCAGTGCACTGAAACAGTGCCTGTGTGCACTGTTTCGAGTATTATATCAACTGGACGCGGTTGTGTCCACTTTGGTGGACACAAATATGTTGTATGACACCTATGTAATGTATATCTTATTTATCAATCTCTGTTTTTACACTTTAGCTCGTTTTCTTTGGTCAAATCCTCATTTCCCAATTTCTGATACAGTGTATCATTTTCCTGAAAATTTTAGTTTTCAAACATGGACTTTGTCACCTATTTTAACCCATTTAATACTGTTAACATGTTGGTTTAAGACCCTGATACTATTCTCCTATATGTTATCTTGCTATGTGCCAAATTTTGTGTTGTTTGGTGATGTTTGGAACTCGATTTGGGTGATGGAAAGGTAGGACTGAAAATGGGTATTCAGTCTTGTATTTCCATATTTCTAAGAGTGAACTTTGCCATCATTTTAAACCCATCTAATGCTGTTAAATGTTGGGTTTTAATTCCTATATTGGTTCTCCTATATGTGATCTATGTGTGTGTCGAAATTGGGACTGTTTTGGAGTCTGTCAGATTCAAAATCTGGGAACTAATACTTTGGCTAAAAAATTGGGTTTTCTATGAGGTGTATTGATGTTTTCATGTGTATAACTGAGTTAGAAATCTCTAAATCTGAACTGGTATTGCCCTCCATTCCTTCCTTCACTGCACTGTTTTACAATGTCCCTATAATTCTGTTCATATTCCAGTTTCACACTCACATCACCCTCCTACACACACACACAGCCATACATTGTTTCACTCTCTCATACCCTCACCTAGACACATATCCCACATCACCCTCCCTCACCTACACACACATTGCCACAGTTTACACACACACTAGCCTACACCTAGCCTCACTGTCACACAGGGACAGCCCCACTCACTCACTCACAGTTTACACATACACACCCTTTCTATACCTATCCTATTTTTCTTAATGTAATATATATATATATATATATATATATATATATATATATATATATATATATATATATATATATATATATCACTACTAAAATATGCTTAAATAGCGACGTATATTAGCGACGGCGGAAATACGCGTCGCTGATAATTGCATATAGCGACGTCTTGTGCTACACGTCGCTGTACGTCGCTGAGTAGCGACGTTCAGCGACGTAGTATAATTTACGTCGCTGGCTTGCGATGTTTAGCGACGTTTCATGTAGGCGTCGCTGTTTATTTCATATAGGGTTCCTGGCCCGATCCAAATCCCAAAATTTTCACCCAAAAATTTATTCCCGCTCTCCCCTCTCCCCCTGGCGAACCCTCCCCCTCCGGCGACCACTCCCTCCGGCGAGACCCTCCCCCTTCTTCCCCCGGAGACCCCGCTCGCCCGTTGACCCCTCCCTCCGGCGACCAGCCTCCCTCCTCCGACGAAGGAGCCTTCCTCGTCGCTTCCTCCTCCGACGAAGCCACCCTCCTCGCCGCCTCCATCCTCCGACGAAGCCACCCTCCTCAGGTAAACCCTAACCCTAGCCCTAGCTATCTAGACACAGACACGGACACGAGAACTCTAATCCTAGCTGCTGGGGTGGTCTTTCTGTCGAGGGGGAAGAGAGGGGTGGGGTTGGGTGCAGGGGGTGGGGGGGTCTTACTGTCGAGGGGTGGAGGGAGGGGTGGGGGTACCCGAGGGGTGCAGGGGTAGGGGGAGGGGGGCATGGTTGGGGTGGGTGCAGGGGGAGGGGGGCAGGGGAGGGAAGGCAGGGGAGGGTTGGGGTGGGTGTAGGGGTATGGGGAGGAAGGGCAGGGGAGGGGGGAGGGGGGGCAGGGGAGGGTTAGGGTGGGTGTAGGGGTAGGGGGAGGGGGGCAGGGGTGAAGTGTATATTTTGGTTGGGGTGGGTGCAGGGGTATGGGGAGGGGGGGCAGGGGAGGGGGGAGGGGGGGAGGGGGGAGGGAAGGCAGGGGAGGGTTGGGGTGGGTACAGTTTGCCACTTTTCTTTATCGAGTACGATTTTGTTGCTTCTCTCGCTCTTTCTCTTGGTCTCCATTGAATGCTGGTCTACTGCCATTAATATTGGTCGATAGATTTCTCTGTCACATATTGCAAGTGGTGCTAAGAAAAAAGAAAAAAGAAAGAAAGGAGAGAATAGATGTGACTCAAATGGACCGAAGTAGGTGTAGTAGTAGCAGTAAGAGCGGGACATGAACCGGGCTCATGACATTTTGAACTTTGGAAGACAATGCCATGTTAACTACTTCCTTTCCTTGCTTATGTTTGTGATTTATTATGATATATAATGGTGATGTTAATTCTTTCCAAATGTTAGGATCGTTACAAATCTTGTTGGCTCGAAAAGAAATTTTCTTCGTGCATGCCTACTTCACATTATAGGATTTTATTTTTTATTCAAGGGATTCGCAAAATGTAGGGATATATACCATTTGAAATTCATTTGAAATTCATTTGAAATCCATTTGAAATTCATTTTAAGAATCTGAAATGTTGACGATATATACCCAAGGTTCACAATATCGGTATCGGAATCGGTATCGGACTATTCCTATGAGTATTGGTATCGGTGATACCGGTAGTATCGGCGGTATCGTATCGGAGTATCGAACTTTGGTATCGGAAAACAAATAATTATTAATAAATTATTTACATTTAAAAACATATATTTTATACATTTAGGCATAATTTTAAGTATTTCAGCATTATTTCTTAGTAGTTTTGAAATTATATGAAATAGTAGTCATCCTTACCGATTGGTTTTGCTGAATTGACCGGAACAAAGACCCCCAATGTCGGTATCGGTCAATATTTGGTATCGGTCTGTATCGGATCGGAACATGCCAAATCGTATCGGTATCGACCTGTTGGATAATATCATTGTTATTAGTAACTGTCCAATGTCGGTATAGTATCGAAACATGCCAATGTCGGTATCGGTCTGTATAGTATCGGTATCGGAACATGCCAATGTCGATATCGGTCAATATTTGGTATCGGTATCGGTCTGTATAGTATCGGAACATGCCAATGTCGGTATCGGTCAATATTTGGTATCGGTCTGTATCGGATCGGAACATGCCAAACCGTATCGGTATCGGTCAATATCTTTGTTATTAGTAACTGTCGACCGCTACTAATGTGTGTCCCATAATAAGACATTATATACGAATTTGTGCCTGTTGGATAATGTGTGTCCATCTTTGCAGAATTATTTTCAAATGGATATGAATTACTACTTGCGGAATCGTTCATGGATGTACAATCGTCGTCCTGATGATATGTGTGGTGTGCGGGATGAATACATAGCGGGAGTAGAGCAGTTCCTGCAGTTTGCTAAGGTGTTCCCTCAGTACATGGACGGCACCAAAATTAAGTATCCGTGTGTGAAATGTCATAACGTGAAATATTATCCAGAAGTGGAAGTGACATATCATTTGTACTCGAGGGGTTTCACGCCTAATTACTATCAGTGGACCGCACACGGAGAACTTGTGTCTTTAGCATCAGAGCCGGAGCCTTACGTTGAGCCGTATATGCATGCGGGACCTAATTTTGTTTCAGATAATCATGCATACGACGACGGGTGCGTGAACATGGTTTTCGACGCTGCGGGGCCTAGTTTCGTTCATGATGCACCTGAGGAGGCACCGAACGCCGATGCTGCATAGTTCATGGAGTTGCTGGAGAATGCAAGGACTCCATTGTATCCTGGTTGTGAGGATCATTCACCGTTGGAGGTGGTTACAAGACTGTTGAGCATTAAGTCAGATTTTAACATGTCGCAAGAATGCTACAACCGAGTGTTGGAGTTGATTATAGAGATCTTGCCGGCGGGTGCTAAGTTGCCTAAAGACTTCTACCGGTCTAAGAGGATGGTGAGATCGCTCTGGATGGGATACGAGAAAATCGATTCCTGTCGCATTTGGTGCATGCTGTACTACAAAGACGACAAGGACGCAGATGTGTGCAGATTTTGTGGTGCTGATCGCTATAAGACAACTAGTACAGGAAGGTCTACCGGTGCAAGAAGACCGACCGATTCAATGCACTACTTGCCTTTAACGCCGCGGTTGCAAAGATTATTTATGGTGAAAGAGACGGCCGAAAATATGAGTTGGCACATGCGAGAACAGATTGAAGGGCTGGGGACTTCATTGACGAGAGGGCGACGCAGGCATATGTACGTTCTATTCAACTAATATTAACTGACTATAATTTAGAAAACAGGAAAATAGATATCAATATAGTGTCACGACCCGCACCCTAGAGTTAGGGCACGAGAACGTAACAACGCCCAGCCTACGCCGCAGTATCGGCAGTAGAACGCTGTTCTAGGTCTCAATGCATCTAACAGTATAAGACTAAACAGTTTATACTCCCCGAATGGGGGTGACATAGCAGATACAGACTCAATCACATCTAAGGTAGAGCATGATAAGGATAGATAAAACATGAAATCCAAAAGAGGTACAACAGAGAGAAATCTAAGTGTCTAAGATACACAAATCCAGAAATATATCTCAAAGCTCAAATACATTAAATCCATAAATACAACTCAAGACAACTGAAAATAAACTATAAGCAAAACCCTAGCTATCTATACAACCTCTACTGTGTCTCCTCTACGCTAGCAGGCAACCTCCAAGCTATCTGTAAAATTTTCAACAGGTCCAGTCAGGACGGGAACGAGCACATATCTCTAAAACAGTTCATAGCAGGTTAGGAGTATAAATCATGCAATAGAGTAAAATACAGGAAGTGCTGAATAGAAAGTATGAGTAAACAAAAGATATTTTGTAACTGAAAGTAAATACATGATAGTAGAGACTGTAAGTGGCTACGTGATTTAGAGCACAATATGGTTATGTAAACGGCTTAGGGGCACATGAATACAAATAAGGAGGCACATGAATACAGCTACTGGGGATAGTGTTCACATAACCAATTCTACTCACCCCGCCCCAATCAATACACAAGGATCCATTCAAGTTACGTTATAAGCACATGAATATAGCTAAGATACGTGAACTCATGTAATGAGTAGTACATAAGGCACATAATAAGCACATGAAAGCACATGAAGCACATGAAGCACATGAAGCACATGAGAACATGTAAAAATATGAACTAGTACGAGTACAAGGAGTACCTGATGCACATGATAAAGTACATGAACATGAAATACCCGATGCACCCGTAGAGGGATAACATCTCAGGAAAGGATCCATATAGTACTAATCCGTGAAGATACGTGTCAGCATCAAGTAGAGTAATCTAGAGCAAGAAAATAATCCAGGTAAGTATGAAAAGATCAGAGAATGTACTCGCCTGATATCTGAATGTCCAAGGTAAAGATACTGTCAGAGGAGAGGTGTCTGGCTCCTAATTAGAACAACATAAGTCACAACATGTCCAGAAGGGTAATATAAAGCACTACAATACATTCTACATGAATCTAGGTCAAACTAGGCCAAAGTCAACCCTTGGTCAACTCTGGTCAACTGCACTAGTCAAACTAGGTCATGTCCTAACCCAGCAAGTCTTACTAGGCCTAACCAAGACTATCCTAGCAAGCACACATCAATACAAGGCTATACAAGCCAACATACACCCAACTCTATATAGCATGCAATTATTCAATACTCAAATAGGCAATAATTCACATTGGATATATACTAGGTAATCTATTACTTTAAGCTATATATGTCTACACATATATACATGCATATATTGGTATTCAACATTAGGTCTATAATCATGGCATTTCAAATGGTTATATAAACTTATATATTACAACACAATATGCTAACATATATATAATATACATACATAGCTAAGTTAACTATATTCATAAATACTTATTTAAGAGGCTATGTGTGTGTATGTGAACATAGAAAAGGGAAAAGTGAGGGTTAAATGGGCATACATAGTGTATACATATCAAAGAGTGTCAAAGTGTAAGTGAACAATGTGTCAAGTGTGATAGTGTCAACATAGTGTAAGGGGGTACATGAGGTAATATAGGATTTGTGTTAACATAGAACATTACATCTCATTAACTTGTATATTACATACATTACATCTATTATTACATTACATTCATGCTTGCATTCATTCATCATTCATTTATTCTCTTGCACTACTATATGCACCATACATTACATACTATAGAACCTACATATTCATTACAAGCCATACTTATACATGCTTACATTAGATAGGATACTTACACCTCATACATCATTTATTTAACTATTTACTCATGCTTGCATTCTCTATTTAATTACATAATGTATATACATTAACATGGGTTAAAATTAAATAGAACATTATATTACACACAAGGGTGCACAAAATGCATATGCCAAATAGTAACTCAAACTAATAATCAATACTGTACCATCTCAGCATGAATTAAATTCTAGGATTAAAGTATGTTATAGATCTATGTGTTAGCTTTCCGAAACTTCAAACAGATCGCATTTTCGTTTCCGAAAACTCCCGGAATCGCGAAAACACCGAGAACGCGTTTGTCTTTCATACAGCTGACACTCAAATAATTCTCCAGAAAGTTACAGAAAGAATTAGGCCTATTAATATATGTTTTTGGAAAGCTAACTTCAATACGCTTCTTTTAAAAAAAAGGGAGATTAAACCGAGCTTTGAGCTAGAAGTTATGACATTTCTAATTTAGGGCTGAAATTAAAAACGTGGATAAAAATCATGACGGATTTAGATAGTTTGAGCCAAAAGAATACATAATATATATCCTAATTATCCACAACAATAATAGCAATAATAATATGAGGAACCACACTCACAAACTTGATTATATAATCATCATGAACCATTTATTACATATATAAATATAGATACACTCTCATTACAATATATATATATATAATCTATATATGTAACATGAACACATCCACAACACAAAGGACACTCCTATGACCTCCAAATGGACACAAAATGGACACAAATGGAGATACAACCATGGGGGTCATTCCTATGGGTTCAAAATAGACCTATATGCATGAGAAAATGAAAAGGAGAAGGGATTTATACCTCCCGGTAGATCGAATCGAAGAAAAACCTTCCCGGAGCGACACCGACACGTAGAGATTCCAAAAGGACACGAACGAGCTCCGAATCCTCCCAAACTTGGGTAGCTTTCTCCTTGGCTAGAATGGAGAAGGAAAGAAGAAGATTTGGTGATGAAATGGAAGGATTTGGTGGAGAAATTGCTAGGGATTGCTCTCTAGGAATTTGGGGAAGAACAAGAGAGAGAAAAATAGATGGATAATGACAAATGGGAGGCTCAACCCTATCCTTATTGTGGCTGGCCATAAAGGTGGTTTTGTCCTATTAGGAAAAGTCCAAAAGTCCCTACTGACCTATTCTATGAGTATTAGGAAAGGGCTAATTGGTTGGGGCTAAATTAGTCATTCTAAAGTCTCTAATCACACTAACCTTATCCAAAATAATTAGTCTAACCTCTAACTAAAATATTTCTATCATGTGGACTAAAATTAATATCATGTGGGCCATGCCTAACTAGTGTGTGGGTCCCACTAGAGTCAAACTACCCCCGGGTCCCCGTTTCAAGTCGGATTGAGTTGAAATTCGAACCCGACTCAAATAACCCCAAAACACTATCATAAATAATAAAATAATATCAAAATAATTCAAAGAGGTCAAATGCAAAATATCCTTAGGCCAGAAATGACATTAAAATATCATAATCACATGGTTAAGCTCTAAGTCAAGCAGTCTCTAGGGATTCACTAGCAAAACGTCAAAACCACAAGTCATTGATTTAAATAATTTTAAAATGATTTAAAATCAACAAAAATCATATCATGAATTAAATATCATTATTAAAATAATTATAAACACGAAATTTTAAAATTACCCTCATTTGGAAAACTGGGTGCTACAACTCTACCCACCTTAGAAAAATTTTGTCCTCGAAATTTAAGATCGATAGTACTCCTTCTAGAGCCTCTAACCTACCCAATATCTAAGATAACACTTCCTAACACTGGAATAATAAACGGACATCTAAAAAGTGTCAATCTAGGAATACCTCCAATACTGCTCTGCTGTACGGCGGTAATGGAACTTCAATAGAATATGGACTGGAACCTATATCCAAGGGACTAGACCTATTTTAAAGTGGTCTTAACTAAGGATGAAAAGGAACTGATCATAGGCTATAGGTATGCTCAAACTATTATCTTCCTATTAACCATCTATTAATACATTCTATTACCAAAGGAACGATGCATTACTAAGACATATAGACCCCTATCTCTCATAACACATTTATGCTCACCAAAAGACTAGTACATCCCATCAAAGCTGATACTATAATCTCTCATAAATCTCATAAACTACATGTTTATAGATACACATCCCCACATCAAGGACTAACCTATATATATCTACAACAGATACTAATGGGGTGACGTCCCTATTTCCCAACAATCAAGGTCTTAAGAAAATTTATCTAAATCATGCAATTTGAAGGAATAGTATACAAGGTCAGGGCATACCATAGCAGTTGGAAGTCTCACCAAGGTGTACTGGTCATTCTAGGTCAAACAGTACTATGGTATCAACACACAAACAATCTAGGGTGTCCTAATTGGAAAGGTAAGGGAACAACAATCATCAAGGTTGTAGGGCTGTCTACCATCCTATATAAAATTGGTCATTAACAAGCAACTAAGAAATTATTAAAAGGTTACTATTCCATAAAATGGCAAAAATTGAAAATTTAGGCACAACAAATCATAAATAGATTTTTGTCTTGACACGATCTAAGTTGATCAATTTCGAAATAAAACGAGATTTGGACAAGAAGGAAAATCAATGAAATCAAAGTATGAGCACGAGCATCCAATGATGGAGGTTCAGGTCATGATTAAATTTAGTTCGACTGAGTACGAATACGAGGTTCATAGGCGATGAAAAGATTTCAAGGAGAATTGTCAAGGCTGTCGCGAATGAGACTCTAGGGTCAAGTTTAACTATGTCTCCATTCTCGTAGATTGATACATGAAAAAACGAACCAAAGTGCAATAGGTTGATCAGACCATTATGTACCGGTTCTAATTAGACAATATGTTAGTGGGTGGCCACCCAATAAAATATGTCATGACCAAGCTCGAAAATAGATAAGCTTGCAAAACTAAGGCTAATTTAGCAGCACACGATATAAGGGTGGTAATGATGAAAGGAATTACATAGTCCAAGTTTCTTAACCAACGGGTCAAGTAATCAGATAAGGTACAAGGTTAAGCATCTAAGGAAACAAGCAGAACACTATCACATGTCGGGTCGAAAGAATTGAGTCAAGGCTGGATTTCTAATTAAAATAAGGAGAAATTTAGTATAATGGTAGAGGTTATAGTTTAGCCAGTTGACCAGAAAATCATATCAAGAAAATAGAGTACAAGAAGACGGGTTTTAGTGAGACATGATATACCTACACGAAGGTGAGCTCGTCTAGGTCTTACATATAAGATTTGTTAGAGGGTAACAGCTAGTATTACATTCCGAATATCAAAGTCACGATAAGGCACGTCAAGGATCTCAATTAGAAAGTGGGAGTTCAAGAGGTGGTAATTAATGCACAAAAATAATGAAGATCGAGTTAGTCATCTGCTTCTGATACTCTTAAGTTCATCTGGTCATAACTTGCCAATCATATCTTTACCTCACCAGTCTCCATATGAAAATTTAACCTTTATTTAAACCCTTACCATGACTACCGTAGGCAATTCCCAATTTCCAAATATCACTCTTGAAGCACAACCCTCACATTTAGGAATCAACATTAATCATTTATTTAAATTTCCAAGTTCTTTTACCTTGTCTTAAATTTGACCCAAAACCTCTAAATCCCGTTTACGATTCCTTGAACTTGTTCAAATTGTTCTCCTCATATTATTTAATTTAAATCTTTAGGCCTTACAAAACTTATCTTCCATCATAAAATCAACTTCCGTATTTTCTTCGACATACACCCTTGAATATTATTCTCCTAAAAATATTTCACAACAATCTCTAAACTTCCATAACTTTGTGCTCTCTCTATCCCTAGACATTCCCTCGCAACATCTTGTTTAATATCCTTATTAAACACAATTAACTTCTCTTTTTCATTACTAACCTTCTACATAGCCTCAGAGTAAAAGTTTTCCCCAGAATCAATAACCAGGATTTTCTAAGTTCTCAAAACTAGGTTGACCTCTGATATCCTCATTAGTTTTGAATACACCTATAAACTATCTCATAACCCCAAAATTTCTCTGAATGTAATTGTTTCCAGATTGGCAGTATACATCTCTCTATTCTATTCGAGACCTTTACCATTTCTATCTCAAGTTTCCATATGGAACACTCCACATTTGATTTCCTTTAGATCATCATAAAATAACCAGTTACGTCTTCTCTGAGCTACATAATTTACGTCACTTCCTTAGCCTTCCCCATGCAAAAGATACAAAGATTCAAGGGTTTCGAACTACATCTGGTAGGGACGACAAGATATGGATAATTAATGTAATGAGACAGAGTTTAAGATAAGAGGTAAATAAGAATGCAAGGGAATAATGACGAGAAAGAATAATGAAGATATGTTCCTTCTCATCGGTTCAAACGAGAGGAACCCATCAAGCTTAAATTGAATAGCAAGGAATGAGGGTGAATCCAAACAAGAGGAAAAGGAATTCCAATTGAAGTTCAAAATGAGTTTCTCAGGGGTCGTCCCAGAAATCTCTCAAAGAATCCTAAGTGTGATTGAGTACCTTGGATTTAAAAAAAATATTAATCTAAATACAAAATTAAATCAACAACTACAAAATTTTATCAAAATCATCAACTAATACCAGGATTCAAAGTTCCACAATGAATCCACAAAATCAAATTCAAATCAAGGAAAAGGTGAATCAAAACAAGGAAAAAGAGTTTAAATCGGAATTCAAAATGAGATTCTCAAGGGTCATCCCAGTAATCTCTCAAGGAATCCTAACAATGATTGAGTACCTTCAAAATATATCCTAATCCTACTGCAGGCTGTAGTGGTACTCTAGTTCGAATACCACTACACAAACTCGACCTGCATGGGCCACCACTAAAAACGTGTCACGACCCGCACCCTAGAGTTAGGGCACGAGAACGTAACAACGCCCAGCCTACGCCGCAGTATCGGCGGTAGAACGATGTCCTAGGTCTCAATGCATCTAACAGTATAAGACTAAACAGTTTATACTCCCCGAATGGGGGTGACATAGCAGATACAGACTCAATCACATCTAAGGTAGAGCATGATAAGGATAGATAAACATGAAATCCAAAAGAGGTACAACAGAGAGAATCTAAGTGTCTAAGATACACAAATCCAGAAATATATCTCAAAGCTCAAATACATTAAATCCATAAATACAACTCAAGACAACTGAAAATAAACTATAAGCAAAACCCTAGCTATCTATACAACCTCTACTGTGTCTCCTCTACGCTAGCAGGCAACCTCTAAGCTGTAGAACCCTAGAGGGGGGGGTGAATAGGGAAATAAAAAATAAACTATAACAAATGATGCAATAAAGAGTAAATAGTAGAAAGATCAAACGCAAACGCAAGGATGTATCCTGGTATCCTCTTTTGAGGCAATCCAGTCCCGGAACTCTCTCCGGCTTTAATCCACTATTATGCAAATAGTACACACGAGTTTGGATCCGAAGAACTCGCCAACTTCAACACGAGTTTGGATCCGAAGACTCGCCAACTTCTACACACGAGTTTTCTTACGAAGGCTCGCCAACTTCAAACAAAAGAGAATGAGAACTTGCTGATCTTCTAACACGTGAAGATCGAAATGTACAACTATTTAATACTCTAGCACTTTGGGAGAGGATGACAATGAAAAGCTTTGAGAGAGTATTAATGGTGGAGCTCTTGGTTGTTGGAAAATTTATGGAAGAGTTGGTGAAGAAGCTCAAGAGAGAGAGAGCTTCCTTTTATAAGAAAACCAAGAGTGGGTGGCATTTAATGCTTCTGAGTGTACGCAGACCGGCATGCCGTCGGTATGCCGCGGCATACCGTCGGTATGCCGGCCAAATAGTAACGGTCATATTTATGACCGTTCAAGAGCATTAAATGCGGCCATTAATGCATGTCAGACCAAATCGAAAAGCAGATTATTCGAAATTCGGTATACCGCCGGTATGCCGGAGCATACCGTCGGTATGCCGACTAAAGTCACAGAAAGTTTTAGAGCTATAGGAAACGGCATGCCGCCGGTATGCCGTAGCGTACCGTCGGTATGCCGACAATAAATCACAGCATCTATTGTGTTGCTAGGAACGGCATGCCGCCGGTATGCCGCAGCATGCCGTCGGTATGCCGACAATTCGAGACAGCAACTTTCTGGACACAGAAAGCGGTATGCCGCCGGTATGCCGAAGCATGCCGTCGGTATGCCGCTTATTGTCACAGAAACTTTTCTGGACACAAGAACGGTATACCGCCGGTATGCCGGAGCATACCGCCGGTATGCCGCTCTGAATTACTTGATTTTCGATTTGTGCTTTAAGTTATCATCCATCCTTTAGTGTTTTACAGAAATACCTAGACCAGTACAGACACGAAGACTCTAAGCAGGAAGATGCCGACTAAATGTAGGGAACGCCGGTAACTGCTACGGTCTTCAGGACGAAGGAGGAAGCTCTTGAAGTGAATAACTCCATGTAGTGCATCTTCTGAGTATCTGAAGAACAGAAGACTAAACTACGAAGATGCTGTTAATTACTCAAAATAAAATGTGCCAACAAGCTCCCCCATTTTGATAATTGACAAAATAGAGAGATAGCATCTTCAGGGAGTAGCTCCCCCGTAGGTAGACAGCTCCCCTCAATACGATTTCTCCCCCTTTGTCACTTAGTCAAAAAATGGGGATAACTAAAGGAGACAGTGCATAAAAAAGAGAGTAGAGATAAAAGCATACAGGAATATATTGAAGTAAGAACGATAATACATGCTTGATCCATACAGCAAAAAGATAAAAGACTCTCCATCATGAGAGTCGGACACCAAAGACAACAAAGATAATGTCCCGAAGGACAGCAAACACTGAAAAAAAAAAACAACCATAGACCGGTCCCCGAAGGACCACTAAAGACAACAAACAGAAAACACACATAAAAACTAGAGCCACTAAAACACCGTAACCATCACCAAAGGAAAACCATCCCTAATCCTCTGCAGGATCATCATCACCATCATCATCCTGAGCCTGCTGGAGGGCGCCAAAAGGATCAATGCCGTCCGGGTACATAAACCCATAGGCATTGGGGTCAGAGAAACGCGGGGCCGTGTACATGGGATCCTGAAGATTAAGATCCAAAAAGGCATCCCGGTCTTGGAGAGTGCGCTGGATGAAGTAGCCCTGATCGTGGAAGCGAGACTGGATGAGGGCGCCAAGTCCACGAGTGTGGGTCCGCATCTGCTCCTCCGCCTGGGCCATCCTCAGATCAAAGTGGTGCTGAGTAAGTGGCATATAGCGGCCCGTAGATGGAGGGGGTAGATGCAGGGGGCAGCAGGAGTGGAACCCGGTTGCTCTTGGGAAGAGGAAGCACGGGGAAGAAGAGGCGCCAGCTAGGGTACGGGAAACAGCAAGAAATGAGGGGACCCCATCCGAGGAGCAGAGAGACAAGTCAACTTGTTTGGCCTCCATAAGCAAGGTGATGAAAGAGCCATAGTAGAGGTTCTGCTTCCCGGATGGCAAGGTACGCCGGAATTACAAAAGCAGAGTCTTTGGGAAGGAAAAACGCTTCCGGGCATAGATGATACATGAGGACAAGAGCATCACCGGTGATTGCGTCATAGTTCCCGCCCTTTGGGAACAGAGTGTGGCACACGATACGATGGAGCTCGTAGTAGAATGGCTCCAGCTGGGCTGAGAGGGCCGGAATGGCAGGAGGGTTGGGACCCTTACAGATGATACGGCAGAAGTCGTCGAAAGGAGACGCCGCCGATGAGGTGAGAGCACCCAAAAGAGGTAACGCATCCCCTCTGTCTGGGACGCCCAAGATGGCCCCCACTTCCTTGGATGTGAGACGGAAGTGGCGGTCATTGACCATGGATTGGATGGCGGTAGGGTCGTCGTCATCCCCTCGCATGTTGAGCAGAAAAGGCGGACAGCAGCAGAGTAGACCGGAATTTGCCGCCTAAGAAGGGAGGATAGACCGGCATCGTCAAACAACGGACGTGACCGGGGAAGAGGTTCCAGTTGATAGCCCGTCCTTTGAACACGTTCTGGTTGACGAAGTGCTGGAACCAAAAGCTCAGCCGCCAAAGCGTTGGAGAAAACGCGTTGGTCAAAGCCGGAGGGTAGCGCCACCGGGACGAAAGGGTTGAAAGAGGAGGAAGAGGATCGGGGGCGCTTAGGGTTGGCCATGAAGAAGGATTTTGGGCTTTGGTGTGAGAGGAAGAAGTAGTAGTGGAGGAGAAGGAAGAAGGAGGGTTTTAAAGAAGAGGGGGATATGAAGAGTTGAGTTTGAAAAAGGGTGGGGAGGAGGGAACGGTTAAAGAGGAAGGGTGATGGGGTAGTGGTTTGAAAGGATGATGGGGTGAATTGATGTGTGGAGTAAAAAGAGGAGAGAAAAGGGAAAGGTGATAAGAAGGGTAATTAATAGGAGGGGAGTTGAGGAGATGGGTAATAATGAGGGATTTGATGGATTAAAGGAAGGATGGAAGGAATAAAGGAGGAGAGATAAAATAGTGGGCCCGCAGCTAATCTCAGGAATTATTTCCGCCGTCATCCGGCATGCCGACGGAATGCCGACGTATACCGACGGTATGCCGAAAAACGAAACAGAACATAATTCTGTTTCGAAAAACGGCATGCCGGCGGTATGCCGATGTATACCGACGGTATGCCGGAAAACGAGACAGAACCTAATTCTGCTACGAAAAAATGGCATGTCGCCGGTATACGTAGTTATACCGTCGGTCGTGTGCCGGACAAAAGAGACTATGGATCAAAGGATAAAATGCCCAATTCACGGCAAAGGAAAGAGAAGCGATCTTCCGGGAGGGCTTAGTGAAGATGTCGGCTAATTGATAGGTAGTATCAATAAATTCAAGATGGATATTCCTTTTTGTTGATGGTCACGAAGAAAATGGTGTCTAATTTCAATGTGCTTCGTGGTGAGTGACAAATCGGGTTTTTCGTGAGATTGATAGAGCTAGTGTTATCACATTTAATAGGGGTGCAAGAATGAGAAATACCATAATCTAAAAGTTTGTGACATCCAAAGAATTTGTGCACAACAACAACCAGCCGCAATATACTCTGCCTCAGTGGTTGAGAGAGCGACAGAGTTTTGCTTCTTACTAAACCACGATACCAAGGACTTCCCGAGGAATTGACATGTGCCACTAGTGCTTTTTCGGTCAATCTTGCATCCGGCAAAATCCGCATCCGAAAAGCCGTGAAGCTCAAAGGATGAGGATTTCGGATACCAAATACCATGTTAATGGTGCCTTTGAGATAACGAAAATGCGCTTGACGGCACTCAAATGTGATTCCTTTGGATTGGCTTGATATCGTGCACACAAACAGACACTAAACATGATATCCGGACGGCTAGCCGTTAAATAAATAAGCTACCGATCATACCTCTATACTTACGAATGTCGACCGATGTGCCATCTTCATCATTGTCAAGCTTGGTCGTTGTAGCCATAGGGGTCCTCATTGATTTGGATGAGTCAAGGTCGAAAACGCTTGAGGAGGTCTCTTGTATATTTGCTTGATTGATGAAGGTTCCTTTAGGTCCTTGCTTGATTTGTACCCAAGAAGAAGGAGAGTTCTCCCATCATACTCATTTCAAACTCTTCCTGCATAACTTTGGCAAATTCTACACAAAGTGTGTTGTTAGTAGAACCAAAAATAATATCATCAACATAAATTTGAACCAATAAGAGAGTCCCATCATGGGATTTAATAAAAGTGTGGTGTCAACTTTTCCTTTGAAAAATTGTGAGAAACAAGAAAAGAGCTAAGACGCTCATACCAAGCACGTGGAGCTTGTTTGAGGCCATAAAGGGCTTTATGAAGTTTGAAAACGTGGTCAGGAAATTGAAAATCTTCAAAACCGGGAGGTTGTTAACATAAACTTCTCCTTAATATACCATTAAGAAAAGCACTCTTAACATCCATTTGAAATAGCTTAAAGTCATTTAAAACAAGCAAAGGCACAAAGCATACGAATGGATTCAAGACGTGCAACCGGAGCATAGGTTTCGTCGTAGTCAATGCCTTCCTCTTGGTTATAGCCTTGGGCAAACCAATCGGGCTTTGTTACGAGTCACTAACCCATCTTCATTTAGCTTGTTGCGAAAAACCCATTTAGTTCCAATAATGGGATGATTGCTAGGTTTTGGGACAAGTTCCCAAACCTTGCTTCGCTCAAATTGATTAAGCTCCTCTTGCATAGCTATCATCCAAAATTCATCGAGAGAAAAGCATCATTAACATTTTTAGGCTCTACTTGAGAGATAAAAGCCACATTGGCACAAAGATCACGAGTGGCGGATCTTGTGCTAAACTTGAGGAAGGATCCCCAATGATGAGCTCCTTAGGATGATTGGTGACAAATCTCCATTCTCTTGGGAGATCCTTTGGAGAAGGCTCGAGAGGAGGAGACTCTTTGATGGGGTCACAACTTCATTGTTAGATGAAGAAGGACGATCCTCAATAGAGGAGTTCTCCAATCCAAACGAGATGTCATCAATATCCTCGGAGGAGGAGAATGTAGAGAGTTGAGTTCATTAAAGAGACATTGATTGACTCTTCGACAACAAGACTTCTTTTATTAAAAACACGAAAACCTTTGCTATGAGTAGAGTATCCAAGGAATATCCTTCATAGGCTTTTTCTTCAAACTTGCCTAGGTTATCCTTGGTATTCAAAATAAAACAATTGCAACCAAAAACCTTGAAATATTCAATAGAAGGAATTTTGTTAAACCAAAGCTCATAAGGAGTCTTCTTAGTAATAGGTCTAATTAAGACCCTATTAATTACAGACATGCCGTATTGACGGCTTCCGCCCAAAAAATATTGAGGGAGCTTATATTGGTTTAACATGACCCGGGCCATATCACCAAGGGTTCTATTCTTTCTCTCCACAACACCATTTTGTTGAGGAGTACGGGGACAAGCAAAATCATGTCCAAAACCATTCTTTTCACAAATCTTTTGAAATCAACATTATCAAATCACCTCCATGATCACTCCTAATTTTGTTAATAGAAAAGCCTTTCTCATTTTGAACACGTTTACAAAAAGCAACAAATTCACGAAAAGTATCACTTTGCAAGCAAGAAAAATAATCCAAGTAATCTTGAAAAATCATCAACTAAAAAAAGGCATAGAGTTGCCACCAAGGCTAGTACTCTACTAGGCCGAAAAGATCCATATGAATAAGTTGAAGGGGTCTTGTGGTACTCACAGAGTTGATGGATTTGAAAGATGACTGGCAAACTTCTTTTCTCGCATTCTTCACAAACCATATCTTCTTGAAGTGGATGCTAGGAAGTCCTCGTACAAGCTCTTGGAGGCGCGGCGAGAGATGGTATCATGTTAGCGTGTCCAAGCCTCATGGCCAAAGCCAAACTCTCAGTTCTTTGCAACTAGGCAACTGTCATTGTTAGTACCTTCAACAAGATAAAGAACATAAATATTGTTTTCTCTAATGCCTTCATACAATAGTTCCATTGGAGCTATCGGTAATGTAGCATTTGAGTTTAACAAACTTGATATCATAGCCATTATCGGTGAGATGGCTAATACTAAGGAGGTTATGCTTAAGATTAGTAACAAGACATACATATTAATACAAGGATAAGGAGGAGAACCGATATACCATTTCCAATAATATAACCTTTTAGATTGTTACCGAAGGAGACATGCCTTCCTTCTCATCGATAGCGTTGTAAAAAGTGAAGCATCACCGGTCATGTGCCGTGAACAACCGCTATCGAGAATCCACTTGCTTCTAGCATGAGAAGGATTCGTCACTACAAATAAGTTGAGATGAACATTTGGTACCCATGATCTATGGGTCCTTGAGTGTTAGTCTTAGGAACTCATTTAAGAACTCTCATGTCAACTTGTTTTCTTGTATAACAAAAATTAGAAGTATGACCAAGCAACCCACAATAATGCACATTAAGGAGATCTAAAAGAAGAAGTGTGAGTGTTGTGCATATGTGAGTCTCTGGGTGAGATGTTCTACCTGAGTGTTATGATGATAGAAAATGCTGATGAGGAGTTTTCTTTTAACAAAAGGTCCTTTTCTAGTGTTAGAAGAGGAGTTGTGTGTAGTGTTCATGTAATGGTTATGCCTAGCATTGTGAGAGTGTGGGGAGGTCTAGGAGATGCATGTGAGTGGAATTCTTATTAATAGAATTACTCCGTTGTAAGAAGATCATTATACTTAATAGAAGTGGAATATTCTCTTCTATTAGCATCTTGACATTTGCGCATGGGCAAACTCATAAGAGCTTCTCATGGATTGAATTCATCATCCTTTTTCTTGATGGTGTCAAGAGATTCTTGAAGTTTAGTCTCAAAGACTCCACTTCACCGTGTCGGAAATAGGAGATTTTCCCTTCACATCACTAATGATGCTTGAGAGCCTCTCTACTTCAAGTTGAAGAGCCTCGACTCCTTAAGAGATTTCTGTATTTATTCCGAACACCTTTGTGTTCTTCATGTAACTCAAGAAGGCTTTCTCCAAATCATCATAGGTAAGAGTGTTTAGGAAAAATCATCAAGTACCTAATCGGTTGCCATGAGACAAACGTTGGCATTGTGTTTGCACTCCTTGTCATTGTCGGAGTCGCTTGCGTCGCTTTCACACCAAATGCTAGTGTGGCGAACTTTCTGGAGGACGAGCTCCCTTGCTTGGCTTCTCGTATTGCGAATCTTTTCGTACCATCGGACAATCCCTCTTGATGTGTCGGGTCTTCTGCATTGATAGCATGACGGGTCATCTTCATTGTCCCGTTAGAGCGGTTGGCCTTGTTGAACTTTAAGAACTTCCTGAAGTGCTTAGTG
>JANAVB010029642.1:0-37500 GCA_029216955.1 Iris pallida
CCCTACTCGTCGGTAGGCTACAAGTCCACTTAAGGCGCCCAGATAACGGGATTGCCTGTAGCTGGGAATCTCTTCATGACTACTGAATTATTTTAGTTAATTAGCCTTAGTCAATTTCAGTAGGTACCCCTGACCGTGGTACTCAGAGATCCCCATCCTAGACAAGATGCAAGACAGTACCAGTTTATTTGTACAAACACAATCGCCCACGGTGTCCAGGTCTTTCATACTTGTCATATCGTGCTAGCTGTCGCAACAGCATAACGAGGTGTATCATGTCAGCGTTACTTATCAAGAGTGCGCCATGACGGACCACTATCGTATTCTATCCTTACATCATTATAAATGAGAAAAGTTGCATAAATAGTTAATAACATATTCTTGAAGCCAAGGAAAAGATCTGCAACTTTTATGTTGGGAGTTGGAAGAAATTCTGGCCATAAATCAACCAAATAGGACAAGAAAAACAACCCAATTAGACACTATGCAGCCAAGGGTGGATTGGGGGTTCATGCGGCAGTAGATGGGTACTCATCTATGCGGCTGAGTAGATGGGTACGCATCTATGCGGCTGGGTAAATGAGTCTCATGCGGCTGAGTAAGTGGGTACCCATCTATACGGCTGAGTAAGTGAGTACCCATCTATGCGGCTGGGTGAATGAATCTTATACGGCTGAGTAAGTGGGTACCCATCTATGCGGCTGGGTGAATGAATCTCATGCTGCTGAGTAAGTGGGTACCCATCTATGCGGCTGAGTAAGTGGGTACCCATCTATGCGGCTGGATGAATGAATCTCATGCGGCTGAGAAAGTGGGTACCCATCTATACGGCTGGGTGAATAAATCTCATGCGGCTGAGAAAGTGGGTACCTATCTATATGGCTGGGTGAATGAATCTCATGCGGCTGAGTAAGTGGGTACCCATCTATACGGCTGAGTGAATGAATCTCATGCGGCTGGGTACGTGGGTACCCATCTATGCGGCTGAGTGGATGAATCTCATGCGGCTGGGTAAGTGGGTACCCATTTATGCGGCTGAGTGAATGGGGACCCATCTTCTCAGAAAACCTGAGAAGGATGGCCATGGAACTCTTAGCTTCCAAGCTCCTTAAAACCTTCACCGTAAGTCCAAATTTGGACTTCCATAGGTCAAAATGGGGCAGCACGAAATTCTCTACAACATGGAACCATCAAAACTTGGAAATAACAATGTTAAGTAGATTAAAACCCAAAAAATTCGAAAATACTATAAACTTAGATCTACACAAATTGAGCCATGGAAATTAAAAATGCCAAGTACTAAAGTGTGTTAGAATGATGTGAAGAAGAGAATGGAACAATAAAATTTATGTTCCTCCATGAAGCAAGATGCACTTGCCTAAGCTCTCTCTCTCTCACTCTCCTGGTGGTTGAAGAAGTAATGGTGGAGAAGAAGAAGTAAATGAAGAAAGAGAATGAGGGAAATGGATTAAATAAGAAGGGTGGTGGTAGGTAGAAGGGTTCACCTTGGCTCATGATGAACCAAAGTAAACCAAGCCAGCCGAACCAACCTAAGAATAAACCAGCTAATGAAATTCTAGAATAAATTAAGCAGGGAGACATGCAATACGGGTCAAATTACGTATACGTATACCAAGATACGCAATACGAACCACATGCATTACACCATTGACCGCGTATAAGATAGTTGCATGCTCACCTATTGTCTTATGCAGTGTAAATATTATCTCTGTTTTCATGCAGGGACGAGCACGGCCGTGGTAAGAAGTATGATAAACTGCGATGTTATACTGTATGCTCTATTACTCAAAGACGGCTATCAAATATGAACTGAATTCATTTAGTTCTAATAGAAAGACAACTCTAAAGCATGCATATCCTAACAATCAGAATCGATTTAGACGAGTTGGTTCGTCTCGTCCACTTAGCAAGTGTGCTAATCCCCTCTCCAAATTTCCCCAGGTGCGGCGGGCGCTCCAAACTAAACTGAAGCTGAAGTGCGGAGAGGCGTTTTGAAGATCTTACTATGTTGAAGTATTTTGAAGCCAATTCAAGTCGACGGCTTATGTATAAAAGGGCGAATGTATGGATGGCAAGCGTAGTTCAGGCAACTTGTCGAGTGTATTTTTTTTCTATTTTCAATCAATGTAGCCGCAACGGCATCCAATGTAATTACGACTTGCACTTCGTTAAAGCTATGAATGAAAAGCATTTCTATCTTCCTATACTGCGTCTTATGTTCTGATGTGATTTGTGAAGTTTCAACTTGGCGTATTAATATACAATTCAACGTAATGTTCTTGCCTTGTACGAGTGCAACTCCAGACTCGTACGACATCACGCCTTAGCGAGGACGATCGAATCGGCAAAATTAACATCGGGGACGAACGTTGCCGACTCGGGACGTGACAGATTGGTATCAGAGCTCAGTTATGTTTTCTCGGATTTGCGAAAGATGTTTCATTGTTGGAATGTCCGTTGCGATGGCTCGATTGAATGCTTATCGACATGCTGCGTTAAATACAAGTTTCATATAGGTAAGCCTGTAGATATTTTTGAAAAATACTAACGGGTTTACACTGTTTTGTAGGAATGACTAAGCGAGATAAGAAAAATCCCGACACAATAACCCAAACCGTGGATAGTACGTCGAGCACAAAAAGTACTGGCCCTAGCGAGACGATTATGGAGAAGATGCTACAGTTGATGGAACTGTAGTAGCAACAGCTTCAGATGCAATTCAAAGCCCAATTTGATGCGCAGCAGAAGCAGATCAACGCCCTGACTCAGATAGTGAGCAGGATGGCAGGCGATACCAAGGCAACGGACGTGGTACCCGAAAGAAAGCACGGTGATCAAGAAGAAGACGAGGAGGAAGAAGTCCCACTGCAAATGATAAACTCTCCTTCCATGCTCAAAGTGAAGGAGTTCCGTAAGATGAATCCGCCGAAGTTCAACCGCCGAGCGGAGCCCGATGTGATAGTAGGATGGCTCGCAGAAATGGAGGACTTGTTCGATCTCCTCTGCATCGAAGGGTCCTAGAGGGTGGCCTGTGCGGCGCTGCAGTTACAACTGAGAGCACATGACTGGTGGACGGCGAAGAAATAAGAGATCTGTGAAACCGATTCCAATAAAAAGATCTCTTGGGAAATATTCAAGACATCCTTCCTTGAGCAGTGCGTTTCCCGCGCCATCCGTCGACAGAAGGCGGATGAGTTCATGATGTTGAGGCAGGGGAACATGACTGTTGAAGATTATGATGCAAGCTTCTCAAAACTTGCAAAATTTGTCGGCGCCTTCGTGCCTAACAAAGAAGAATGGTGCCAGGTTTTCAGCAAGGCCTCAACGACGAATTGCGTAGGGACGTTATGAACCAACGATGCCAAACTTATCGTGAATCCTATGAAGCCGCACTTGATAGTGAGCAGATTTTTGGCCGTATGTCACAAAGGGCCGTGCCTGTCATTCGCAACAACTTCAACAAGCATCCTATTGACGCTGGAGGATCGGGAGAACAAAAGCGTCCAAACACATCTGAGAATCGTGGTCACTTTGCCGCAGTAAATTATAACTGATGCGGCAAGCGTAGGCACCGAGCACCCGATTGTAGATTGAGAACATGCTTCAAGTGTGGCGAGCTAGGCCATTTAAGTCAATTCTGTCAGGCGGAAAAGCCAAATCAACACAACCCACCAAGGAACATTCTGAATCCATATAAAGCGCCTACACTACAAGGCACAAATGCGATGCCTATGAACCCGCAGAATCAATGCCACGGAGCTCAAGGCCGAGTTTATGCCTTAACTCGGGACGAGGCATATGCGTCCGATATCATTGTAACAGGTATATTACTCTACAAAGATATACCTGCTCGAGTATTATTCGATTCGGGTGTGACGTATAGCTTTATATCTGCTGATTACGTGAAAGAAAAATAAAATAACCATGTAATCGCTAGATATAAATATTAGCGTTAGCACTCCGTCGGGAGTCGATATGCCTGCGAACTTTATTTTTAGGGATGGCCACATTTGCATCGGGGGAAGATATCTATCCTTGGATGCCATCAGGTTAAACATCAAAGAGTACGACATAATCTTGGGCATGGATTGCTTGGGCGCTTGTCATGCAATGATCGAGTGCGCGGAGAAGAGAGTGGTGTTTCATCTTCCTGGCGAGACAGAGTTCTCATATTCGTGCGGTACGGTCTCGAAGACAGCGATGATGGTATCGGCAATCTCGGCAAGGCGTATGCTGCGTTCCGGCTGTACGGGATACTTGGCATCAGTTCGAGACACGCGAAAGGATAATATAAACACAATGTAGATGGATGTTGTGACAGATTTTCTTGACATTTTTTTTGACAAGATGTCCGGGATGTCGTCGGATCGAGAAATTGAATTCAGCATCGACACCTTTCCGGATACACGAACGATATCGAAGGCGCCTTACCGAATGGCTCCAGCAGAACTGAAGGAGCTGAAGGTGCAATTACAAGAGTTGCTAGATTGCAGATTTATTCGCCCAAGCGTCTCTTCGTGGGGAGCTCCCGTATTTTTGTGAAGAAGAAGGATGGGTCGTTGCGGCTATGCATCGACTATCGGGAACTCAACAAGGCGACCGTACGGAACAAGTATCGAAGGCGCGTCAGTATTTTCAAAAATCGATCTTCGTTCAGGCTATTATCAATTGAAGATTAAGTCCGACGATGTATCGAAGTCTGCCTTCCGTACTCGATATGGTCATTACGAATTCCTAGTCATGCCGTTCGGTTTGACGAATGCCCCAGCCGCTTTCATGGATTTGATGAACCGAGTCTTCCGACCATAAATCGATAAGTTTGTAGTAGTATTCATCGACGATACCCTTGTCTACTCAAAGAATCGAGAAGAGCATGCGGAATATTTGAAGACGGTACTGCAGATTCTGCGTGAAAACAAATTATACGCCAAGCAGAGTAAGTACGAGTTTTGGATGAGTAGCATGACATTCCTCGGGCACGTAATCTCTGCCAAAGGTATCGCGGTGGACCAAAAGAAGATTAACGCGGTGATGGATTGGAAACGACCTGCCTCGGCTAGCGATATTCGGAGTTTCCTGGGTTTAACGGGCTACTACCGTAGATTCGTGCGAAGCTTTTCAAAACTAGCGTCGCCTCTGACTCGCCTCACCCAGAAGGGAGTAGTATTTGAATGGAGTGACGACTGTGAATCTAGCTTTGAAGAGTTGAAGCAACGGCTCATCTCAGCTCCAATCCTTGCACATTTAGACGGTCCAGAAGGCTTTCAGATATTCAGCGACGCGTCGGAAACTGGCCTCGGGTGCGTACTCATGCAGAGAGACAAAGTCATCTCCTACGCTTCACGACAGTTGAAGCTGCACGAGAAAAACTACCCGACGCACGACCTAGAATTGGCGGCGATCATGTTTGCGTTGAAGCTATGGCGGCACTACCTCTATGGTGTGGCGTGCAGAATCTACACAGATCACAAAAGCCTGAAATACTTGTCTACGCAATGAGAACTCAACCTACGTCAGCGGCGTTGGCTCAAACTCATAAAAAATTACGAGCTAACGATCAAGTATACGTCGGGCAAGGGAAACGTGGTGGCCAACGCACTCAGCAGAATGTTTATGGGGACATTAGCCATAAATAAGGAGATACGGTGAGACCTTGAAGCGATGGGTATCGAACTCGAAATTGAGTATCGACACCTGCACCTATCTCAGCTGAAGTTAGGATCGAGACTGCTTAGCAAGATAAAGACCGCACAGAAGGACGACTCATTCCTAAAGAAGATGTGCGAGCTGATTCCAACAGGAAGGGCGACTGACTTTACGGAAGACGAAGACGAGACGATGCGACTAAAGGAAAGGCTTTGTATTCCTAAAACTGTCGAACTCAGGAAAAAAATTATGACAAAGGCACATTATGCGAAGTACTCGTTACATCCTGGAAGCACCAAGATGTACAAGGACTTGCGCACAAACTTCTGGTGGCACGGCATAAAGAAAGACGTGGCTACATTCGTATCGTAATGCATGACGTGTCAGCAAGTGAAGGCGGAACACCAAAAGCCAAGCGGAGAGCTGCAGAACATCGCCATTCCTGAGTGGAAGTGGGACAACATTTCGATGGATTTTATTGTAGGATTTTCGAAGACGCCGCGAGGGAATGATGCAATTTGGGTCATTGTTGATAGATTGACTAAGTCGGCTCACTTCATTGCAATTAAAGTAGGATGGAGCGTCGATCGGTTAGCACAAATCTACGTCGACGAGATTGTTCGACTGCACGTGGTACCGACCTCAATAATTTCGGACAGAGACGGGCGATTCCTATCGCGTTTCTGGACGAGCCTACAAGCGACGATGGGGACCAAACTGAACTTTAATTATGCGTACCATCCCCAAACAGACGGTCAGACGGAGTGAGTAAATCAAATCTTAGAAAATATGTTGCATCTGTGTGTGATCGATTTAAAGACTAGTTGTGATACGCATTTGCCGCTTGCAGAATTTACGTATAACAACAGATTCCAGTCGAGCATTCAGATGGCTCCATACGAAGCGCTATATGGGAGGAAGTGTCGTTCGCCAATATGCTGGGATGAAGTCTGAGAGAGACAAGTGCTTGGGCCGGAACTAGTGAAACAGGCCGTCGAGAAAGTCTGCTTGACCCGAGATAGACTCCGCATCGCACAAAGTCGATAAAAGATCTACGCAGATCTTCGCCGACGACCGTTAGAGTTTCTGGTCGGGGACCACGTGTTTCTGAAAGTAACGCCTATGCGCAGAGTGATGCGGTTCGACGTTAAAGGCAAGTTGAGCCCGAGATTTGTAGGCCCCTTCGAGATCATCGAACGAGTTGCAACGGTTGCTTATCGGATCGCACTCCCTCCTACCTTGGCCGATGTGCACGATTTCTTCCATGTTTCACAACTTCGAAAATACGTGCACGATCCAAGTCATGTGGTTAGCTTCGATCGGTTGGAGCTATGTACTGACTTGTCTTACTCGGAGGAGTCTATTCAAATTTTGGACCGCAAGGAGAAGATGCTACGAAATCGGTCAATGTCTTTGGTCCGCGTGCTTTGGCGGAACCATTCGGTGGATGAATCGACATAGAAAATGGAGGCGGAGATGAAAGAGAAGTACCCTGCGTTGTTTGTCTAAATTAAGGTCAGACCCTTGTTCTTAAGTTTCGGGACGAAACTTTTTCTTAGTGGTATATTATGTAGCGCCCCGCTTTCGATAGGCGACGGACTTCATAATATGCTTACGTCGAGTCGGATCGGCCGAAAACCTAGATGGCCATCCGACTCGATCGCTAAGCTTGGTAAACGATAACATATTGCGGCATCGAACAAATCAATTTGGACGGACGGTACAAGAATCGATCCAACTAATGAAATGATTTCTGTTGGAATAAGTCCTAGATGCAGCGGACTGCGTCTCGGCAAGCGAGCTCTATGAAAGAGTCTCTTCGACGGGACCAGACTGTTGTATGATTTTCTTGGAGCTTTTGTCGCTGGATTTTGATGAAGTGCTTTCACGTCGTTTTCATGGATGCAATTACAAATTTCGAAACAAGGAGAAAAGAAGGAATTCTAACAAAGTATCGGTGCCATTGAAGGAGCTCGCGTAACTAAGGATTGACGTTGCGTAGCGCTTCGACGACCGGCACGAAGCAAAGTAATCAGTGGGTGATTCGACCCTTCTTTTCTACTCTGTCCCGCAAACTTATTCCTTGCCTCCAATTCATTCAAATTGAACGATGCCAAGTTAATTGCATGCCAATCCACTAAGGTCAAGAACTCGAAAAAAACGTATCGATTTAAGAGTAATCCACTCTGAAAAATACAAGTTTCTCACATAGTCGAAAAAGTTTAAGGTTCTCGTAAAAAGATAGACTATTTCACGTGCTGCAAAATAATATAAAACGTTGATCATGGGTAATGATGCCTAGGACAATTTGGTGCCCACGGGACCCTAAATCGGGAGTACGGCTTTGGGGAAAATGAATCGTTGCATGAGTTACAGAAAATGATAATGTCGTTCGATACTGTCCGCGCTATACAAAACTGTTTGCATATATGAAACTATTCACGCATAGCATGGTCATGGACAGCTTGTGCACAAGTTCGTTTTCCTCGAAACGGTATCCGGGGCATCGGAACCGATTCATCCTAGGGGGAATAATTTATCGTTCTTCGGTGCGAGGCATGCGGGACCTTCAGTAAGGCTTGCAACCTAGGCTGAAAGGGTAGCATCGTATGCCAATTTCGATTAAGTCCCTAGTGGTACGTAGCACCAATGACCGCATATAAGATAGTTGCATGCTCACCTATTGTCTTATGCAGGTGTAAATATTATCTCTGTTTTAATGCAGGGACGAGCACGGGCGTGGTAAGAAATATGATAAGCTGCGATGTTATACAGTATGCTTTATTACTCAAAAACGGCTATCAAATATGAACTGAATTCATTTAGTTCTAATAGAAAGACAACTCTAAAGCATGCCTACCCTAACAATCAGAGTCGGTTTATACGAGTTGGTTCGTCTCGTCCACTTAGCAAGTGTACTAATCCCCTCCCCCAATTTCTCCAAGTGCGGCGGGCGCTCCAAACTAAACTGAAGCTGAAGTGCGGAGAGGCGTTTTGAAGCTCTTCCTATGCTGAAGTATTTTAAAGCCAATTCAAGTCAACGGCTTATGTATAAAAGGGCAAATGTATGGGACGGCAAGCATAGTTTAGGCAACTTGTCGAGTGTATTTTCTTTCTGTTTTCAATCAATGTAGCCGCAACGGCATCCAATATAATTACGACTTGCACTTCGTTGCAAGCTATGAATGAAAAGCATTTCTATATTTCTATGCTACGTCTTATATTCTGATGTGATTTGTGAAGTTTCAACTTGGCATATTAATATACAATTCAACGTAACGTTCTTGCCTTGTACGAGTGCAACTCCAGACTCGTACGGCATCACACCTTAGCGAGGACGATCGAATCGGCAAAATTAACATCGGGGACAAACGTTGCCGACTCGGGGCATGACAGTTGTAACTCCTCTTCTCGGATTTTTATTTTATTTTATTTATTTATTTATTTATTTATTTTGTGTTAGAAATAATTTATCGTCGAAACCTTGTAAAAGAGATTTTCGATTAATTATGTCATCAAAGAATTGGTTATAATTTAATGTTTTAAAATACAATTTTGTTTACTAACATCATTATATTTTAATATCAGAGTTATAAGAGATGTTGGATTTTCAAAATATTTTCAGTAATAAATATTTGGAACGACAAACATGATTGGTCCGTTTATTTTTAAGATAAAAGTTCAGGTACATCTTACATTATAAATTATCATTTATGGTAATCAAACTATTTGAATTCGGATTTGAATTTATATACGCATTAAAATATGATATCGTAGTATCTAAATTCTTATGATAACTATTTATTTGAACTTAAGATTTGAACCATATTAATACGTTTTAGTTGTTTTATAGAAAGTAAATATTATTTTGAAATATTATAATTGATGTTTACGATTTAATTTATATGATTTAACCTATTGGGTTATCGAGTTAAATGAGTATCCTTATCTACTAAGGGATTTTGATTGAAATAGATTGTTTTAAATAATTATATTGATTTAAATTAAATATTTAGCTATTAGAATTTAAGGATAATGATGAGTACTACATATCGATTTTAAACTAATCACCTACTGATGGTTTATGTTTAAACAAATTCTTATTTTAAGTTTATTTGATCTATATTAGAAGAAATATTTATCAATTATAAACTCTAGTCCTTATCTATTATTTTTTTATTGTTGCTACTAGTATAATAAATTCTAGGATTGGATCAAATAGAGAGTGATGTGTTTACATTTATCTATATTCAATCTCTGAGACAAGATTGGGATAGATTTTCTTTACACCTCTGTTACAAACCGCTGGAGTGGAAAGCCAAGTTCAACTCTGTTTGGATCAAGTTAAATTAGATACTCTAATCTTTTCCCACATCCAAATCCTAACTTAAATCCTAACTTGATAAGAGCCTTCATGCACGTAAACCCCTATCCAATTCAAACATATCTAAGCATGTACATATAAGGGTGAAGGGATCACCCGACCCCTTCCCATCTAACCTCCATCCAAGGCTCGGGAAAGAGGTCAGGTGATTTCGGATACGCAAGCGGCCAACCACCCTTTCCTGTTAGCAACACCGTCGTCATCATCCCCTTCACCACCGAGATGCCGAGATTACCATTGTCGACACCCATTACCACCGTCATCACCATCGACACTTCCATAGCCATCCTCCATCCCCACCATCAGTCACCACCATCGCCATACACAACCATGACAACCACCACCACAGAAATCAACGTGTCCGGACCCGTGTGTCCGTGTCTACCCGTCTTATTCCACCATTACAATCCTATTTCCGCATCCGTGTCGATAGGCCGACACGGGCGTCCCAACAACCATAACTGAAACACATCAAATACCACCACTCACCTCGCTGCCGGTGTACTGCCCGAGCGCCGCGCTCTTTTCCGGTCGCCGGGACTTCGTGCTCCGCTGCGCTCAGGAACCCCGGCCCGCTCCTTCCTTCTGGACACACCCCGATGCTCGGGCCGACCCGATCTTCTCAGCCTACCTCCAGCTCCGCGACCCCACGAGCGGGCGCCGTTCCTCGCGCTCGGACGTGTTCTCCGCCGGCCTCTCCAACCGGAGCGCCGCTGCTATGAGCAGCGTCTACCTCGGAAAGATCTCGCAGGAGCGTCCCTTTCCGAACCCTCTCCTCCACGCTCGCCGCAACCGTGAAAGCACCGGCCTGGGGAAGAGCCTCGCTCCGATCATCCGCCGCGCAGCCCTGCCGCCCCCCTCCGGCACAGGAGAGGAGACCATGCTCTGCCCAGCCCATGTCCACGACCGGTCAACCGACGCCACCGTGGGGGGCCACTCCCGTCGAAACCCCATGGGCGCTCCTCTTCCTTCCTCCGAAGCCCTAGCCGAACACCACTGATTCCTCCGCCGAGCGCCTGACCCTCGAGCCGCTCGTCGTGCTGAAGTGTGCCGCCTGCTCGATCTCCGGTCGCCTCGACCGCCGCTGACTACCACTAATGTCGGCGAGCCCCATGCCGCCTGCACTCGTCCGATCCGCGAGCAGCTCTTCCGAGCTCCTCGCAGGAGAGCCACCACCACGGCCTTCTCCGCGCTCCGCCCGACCACTGGGGTGGAGAGCTCCGCCCTTTCCCTTGGTAATTTTCCTCTCTCTCTTCTTGACTTCCTTCACTATGATATTTATTTTTATTTTGGTCATTATGTCCTCGGGAACAAGAGAACTGAGGCTAGGATGTTAGTGGCAATAGAGCTTATAACCCATAGATCTGTGATTATTATTAGTACACTATTATTTTATTATTAATGTTGTGGTTTTAGTTGTTTTGTGTTTATATCATAGGTATTATAGGATTAATTGAAATTGCTGTGTTAATAATCCAACAAGAAGTAAAAGTATATAAATTACTATATATGTTTATACCATCATATTTGATACTATTATCTTACATAAAATATTATAATTATTATTATTATTTAAGGTTATATTTTATTATTAGTGTATATACATATAATACAATTAAAGGGAGTCTGTATGCATATTTTGGGTATACTTATATATATACAAACCGTATATTTATATTCTATTACTGTTAGTATAGTTAAGTATTTAACATGTATATTATTATTTCCTTAAAAACAATAATATTTGCACTAATGTGATTAACAATGGTAGTCTTGCTATTATGAAACATTATTGTTAGTAGAGTTATTTTTTAATAAATAATTATGGACTAGGTGTGGGCCAAGAATATATATAGATGTCATTGTAGCCAAACAGAAAAGAGTATTTTGACAAAACTAAATTGCGAAAATATTATTACGATAATTCTATCTACTTTTCAAATATGGTATTTTTGCTTAGATTTAAAATATTATTTATGGTAGTTTTGACCTAAGACATATTTTGGCTAATGAAATATAGTTTCAATTATCAAAATTATTTTATAAAATAAGTGACAAATACCTAAATAAATTTTGGTCTTAACTAAAACTCTCGTCTAGATTGGATCAATCTTGATTGCGACTAGTCATAGATTCATATATCTTGTGATTCTGACTACTTCATATCGACCCTAGGCTAAGTGGACTATTCTAAACGCAACGGGATTGTCGGTTTCTCCAGCTAAGGACCTCAGGCAAGTGCACTTTCTGATTGCTTTCCGATTCATAGTAGTCTTTTCATTTCATGTCTATACATATATCTTGCTGCTTGTTGACACGCTCGTCACACGGAGTAGTCGGGAGGGAAAATATCTTAGTAGACATGTGGACTACCCAGAATTATCCCAGTGTCTCTCGTGAATGCTAGCCGCTGCGCACGACACGTACAGTGAGCCTGATTTACCCCATAGCCGTTCACATGTCGAAACAGATATTTCACACCACCTAGATAGATGTCTTTTATTAGTTTTTCCTTGTTTACTTCTCTACCGTGCTATGTCATCAGTTTTCTTACTAGCTTTCATATTCCATATGCTATTTTCATGTCTTGTTAATTCTATTATGTTTTCGTTTTGTCGTCGGTTTGTGTACTTGTTCCATTCCTGACTGGAAACCAACATTTTTCAGGTTTAGCCGCGATCACTGTTAGCATTGGGATAAGACTTGCGTATGCTGAGGTCAACCTAGAAATAGATAGTCATTGTATCATTTCATTAATTGTAAAACTTTGTATTTTTCTTTAATTATAAATGTTGTAACTGTTGTAATAAATTAGAAATGTGAATGAGCAGCAAATGTGATATTTTGAGCATTTATTTCTTGCGGGCTTGACAGCGTTCTACCGTCGACTCTGTGGCGTAGGTTGGCTTGGACACGTCTCGTATCCGAAAAGCGGGTGCGGGTCGTGACAACAGTAGTTCCTCAAACGCTAGCCATGAATCGGTGCGTGCCAGCAATGATTCGGCACGGGAGGAACTAGTTATGGCAAGCGCCAGCCTTGAATCGGCGTACGCTAACAATGAATCGGCATGGGTTAGGTATGTATGGTTGCAACACCCTTATGGAGCCTAAGATTTGGCTATAGTAAGACACATGCTTCGGCCCGAATGTGGCATCGTGATTGAGTCGTCTCGAGTTAAGTCAGAAAGGGTCGTAGGGTAAAGTTGGTCATATCACATTAAATTCTGAGGCACGACCTCAAATGTTTGAAGCACAGACCAAGTCAATGACACAAAACTAGTTGTTGCGTCCCAAAATATGAGTCAAAAAGACAAGTATAAGTCGACACTCTTATGTTGTTGTACGGGAAGGGTCTAGAGGCTCAAGGATAAGCAAGTTATTAGTGCAATGGCATGGTGACGGTCTAGAGACACAAATAGGCCAAGAGTCTATGTCCTAAAAATTGATCCTAAGGCAAGAATAGAAAGATAATCGTAAGGGATTATGTTGCACAAAGTAAATGAACGTGTTGGTTTTGTATGGGTGGATGAGGAGCTCACTCCACCAGTACAGTTGACTACTGACACCTACACAGTTTTCATATGCAGGCATAGGTAGAAGCTCGTTGGCGCGGAGCTCGCTTGGATGTGTCGTAGTACGGAGTTCATTGGCGTTTCGAGGCGTGCGGCCGCTTGGAGTCGGAACTTATACGGGACATAATGTATGGACATCGCCTATCTGAAGTATCCATTGGCTCGTCAAATTGTAATGAGAAATGAGAGAGAGCAGAGTGACTTGTAATCAGAGAGAAAAGTAAGCTTGAGTGAATGTAATCTTGGCTATGTGCCTTTGTAATCTTATTCAAGTATCAATAAAGACTCTGATTTTGTTTCAATGCTTGTGTTGCCTTGTATATTCAATATCTCTGCTTAGAATTTCTGTGCGACGACCCCGTCGTAAGCTGTTGTAATCGGCCTTTATGGAATTGTCTTGCACGAGCGTAATCTAGGCTCGTGCGGCATCACGCCTTAGCGAGGATGATCAGCCCTACGGGACCGGGGCATGATACAGTACACTTGGGAATGCACTAGTTAGCGGGACGAATCCACTCATCTAAACCGACTCTGATTATTAAGGTAGGCATGCATTCAAGTTTTCATGCTATTTAGAATTAGATGAATTCAATTCATATCGATAGCCTTCTTTGAACAGTAAAAGCATATAGTAAAACATAGTTGTATATCTCAATTCTTACCACGGCCATCTATGCTCGTCCCTGCATGAAACAGAGATAATACTTACCACCTATATAAGATAATAGGTGAACATGCTACTATCTTATATGCTGTCATTGGTATTACGTCACCACGAGGGACTATTTTTCATGTCATTACGATGCGTCCTATCAGACTAGATTACAAGCCTAGCTGGAGGTCTCGCAATGCCTCGTGCTAAGCACGAAATCTCAAATTCTCCTAGCTCGATTCAATTTTCGGTGCCCCAAATACCGTTTCGAGAAATGTCACGCCCCAGAACCAGAACACTGGAGAGCGGGGGCAGACATAGCCAGCTACGTAAAATGAAATGGAATCCACCCAATTATACGGTCACGGCTGTCTAGATATATGAGGGTTTATCTACAATCCATCAGTCTCTTAAGGTCAATAACAAGCCTAGTGTCTCAATCACCAGTAAGTAAGTAAATGTTACAAGATGTAAGATCACCAAATATACAATAGTAAGGCATCCCAAACATTACATATTCAGCTAATCATGAAGCTAGTCGTTACAAAATGTGAGGACTAGCGAGAGTTTAGTCATACATGATCAACCCTAGGTTGCCAATCATGTTACAGCCCGTAGGCAGACAGTAAGTAAAATGTACACGAGATAACACTTGCTCGACGGCTAAACGCCTCAAAAGAATAATTTTTACAATAAAGTGGAAGAGCCAAAAATAACCTACTCGTTGCCAGGATTCCTTCTAGTGGTCACCATCTAGCAGAAAAACCGGTAGATCCTCTGGAGCTGCTCCAGTATCTGGCCATACAAAACCAGCTGGGTCAGACCCCAGAAAGAGCAAGTGCCACAAAGGAGGCTTCACTTAGGAACTAAAACCAGGAATTAGCACAATTACATAAATACAGTAACAAAAGAGCTTGATATTAAAAGAATAACAACAGTCAAATAGAGTACGAAGGAACCATTCAAGTAGCCAGGTCACAACCCTTAAACCAAACAAGGACCGGGGTTGTAACATTTCACCTGAATAGAACTCCGTCTCCAATCTCGTTGGTAAGGTAAAACGTATCAAGCATGACAGGTGATATACGATGAGATAACCATGGGACTATTCAGATAACCAGATTACAACACGTAAACCAAACAAAGATCGGGGTTGTAATCCTTCGTCTGAACAGAACTTAGTTTTTTTCCACCATTTATCGGCAAGATAAAATAAGAAAATAGGTCATGTAATAATCTTGTACAGGATCAAGACAAGACTAGGCTGATTATACCGCATCCAATCAATCACGGCCAAGCAATAAGTACGGCTCGATACTTTAACTAACTAGGGTTATCACAGGCCTAGTTACTAGCAAGATGCAGTGAGATTGCTCCACAGCCACAAGCCCTGCAGACCATCCAGGTTATCCAGGTCGAATATTAGTACAATAAGGGTGCAACACATGACAGTGTGCTGGAAATGTGTCCTACTCGTCGGCAGGCTACAGATCCCAAGTGGGGCGCCCAGATAATAGGATTGCCTGTAGCTGGGAAAATCTCTTCATGACTACTGGATTATTCTAGTTGTTAGCCTTAGACGAATTCAGTGGGTATCCCTGACCGTGGTACTCAGGGATCTCCATCCTAGACATGATGCAAGATAAGACGGGTTCATTTGTACAAGCACAATCGCCCACGGTGTCCAGACCATTCAATTTTTGGTCATGTCGTGTTGGCCGTCAACAGTATTTCGAGAAATATATATATATCATGTCATGTCCACTGTCAGGAGTGCACCACGTCGGGTCACTATCAAGTCATGTTTATCATGTCAAGTTATCATGTCAAGTTAATTGTCAAGAGTGCACCACCATAGGTCACTGTCAGGTCATGTCATTTGTCAAGAAGGGAAAAAACTTGTACAATTAAAATAATAATATAATGTATAATATATATATTCTTGAAGCCAAGGAGAAACTCTACAACTTTCATGTTGGAAGTGGGAAGAAATTATGACCACAATTCAGGCAAATAAAATATTTAAACAATCAAAGTGGACCCCATGCGGCCCAAAAGTGGAAAAACATACATGCGGCCAAAGAAAGTGGGAGGCCACCCATGCGGCCAGCCAAAGCTTATGCGACCAAAAAAATAGCTGAAGGAGGGCCATGCGGCCAAGAGTAAATGCTAACAAAAAATATTCATGCAATCAGAAAAGACAGAGAGTGGAGAAGACAATAAATGCGAGCTTCCACTTAAACAAGGGAAGGGTACGTGGCCAAACAATGAAATGATGACTGCCAGTAAAAGAGTGGCTCACGTGGCCAAAATATTAGATAGTGGAGAAAGGGAGCCTATACGGCTCATCTTAGATTTCATACAAAAATACAACATACAAATAATAATATTTAATGACCAAAGGCCATGCGGCTCTGCATCAAGCAATTATTAATGCTGTAAATATCCATGCGGCTCACCCTCACATTTGCTTGCATGAAAATACAAACAAATAAATAAATAAATAATGGCCGTGCGGGTTGCTTGCATGAAAATGCAAACAAGAAACTAAATAATTTCCTTATGCGGCTCCATTTTGATTCATGCGGCTGCAATGCAAACCCCCACTTAGCTAAAGCATGCGGCTCTGCAGTACTCTCTAATGCTTGCATTAAAGCATTAAATAATGCTTGCTGATGCATTACTCTCTAATGCTTGTATTAAAGCATTAAATAATGCATTCATGGGTTAATGCATTTATTGATAATGATGGAAAACCTTGCGAAAGACCATATGCGGCTCATTCGAGGGCCATATGCGATTGGCTTTAGTTGCTAAGCACACTTGAATGCTTGCCAAGCATGCAAAAATGCATGCATGATTTCATGCCTTATGCGGCTGAACTTTATTTCCAAGCCCACGTGAAGGCTTGCCAAGCATGCATGCATGAGCTCAGGTTAGTGCCTTTAAGGTATTAATTGCCAAGCATGCAAAAATTCTTGGAAAATATTATTTATAAATGCTTGGAATACAAATGATGGAAGCATTTATATTAAATGCTTACTGATGCAGGTGTGAATGCGTTTGTGAGAATGTATTTAATTCTAAAGCAATTTCAAATGATGCATATGCGGCTCATTTAGTGAAGGGCCATGCGGCCAGCAATGCCATGTAATTAATTGCATATTGCTAAATTGTTGAGTACTATTAATTAATGCTCATGCAACTGCCCAAGCCCATATGCGGCTAAGCACCGTTGCTTGTACAAGTATTTAACGGCCATACGGCTAGCAAAATTTCGTAGATCAAATTTAGACCAAACAAAATTATCTGCAATATGGGATCATCAACTAGCAAAATGCAAGTTTGATAGATCCAAAATTCTAGAAACCGAAAATACCACAAAGCTAGATCTATAAGAATTTAACCATGGAAATGAAAAATGCCAAGTACTAAAGTGGGTTAAAAACTCATGAGGAAGACAATGGAACAATAAAAATGGACTTCCTCCTTGAAGCAAGATGCACTTGCCTAAGCTCTCTCTCTCTCTCCCTCTCTCCTGGTAGGTGAAGAGTAAAGATGAAGAAGAAGAAATGAGTAATGAGTAATAATAGAAGAGAGAGAGTGGGATTGATATTTATGGTGGGAGTGGTGGTAGGTGGGAGTGGTTTGGTTCACATAAAATCAAGCAAAACCAAACCAAGCCAAACAAATCGAACCGAACCAAGATAAACCAATCAATGAAATGCAAAAATAAGTCAAGCAGAGAGACATACAATACGGAGCAAAATACGTACACGTATTCCAAATACGTAATACGAGATATGGGCATTACAACTCTACCCACCTTAAAAGAATTACGTCCTCGAAATTTAATCAAGTGGCTAGAGATGCAGGGACAAGCTATACTAAGCAATCAATCATGCAATTATGTATATAAGCAAGGAAATCGAAGGCACGAGAAAGAGGAAAGATATCCCGCTAGAACCTCTCTGCCGGTTCTGGATCTGAGCTTGGACCTGGGCATACTGCTGGGGTCTCTGCTGCTGAAAGACTTGAGTCTAAGGCGGTAATGGCCTCGGCAATGGATACTGCTTCTGCTGCTGGACTGGGGCTGGTCCCCTTACCGTAGGACTAGTCTGGGCCGATGAGGAGGAACCTACTCTATTCGGACAGGACCCTATCTTGTGGTCCGATGCCCCACAAGCCAAACACAATCCTTGCGCTCTGCAATACTCCGAAACAACGTGTCCTGGCTTCCCACAATGAGTGCAGCCCATTGCGGAAGACTTCTTCTGCTTCTGCTGCTGAAGGAACGTGACCGACGTCACTGAGGCCGCCTGCCTCGGAGTTCCAAATGTCAAAGCCCTGACTGTCGGGGCTGGTGCTGTCGACTGGGTCATCTGGCCGTGAGATCGCTTCCAACCTCCGGTCCTGTCCACGATCCTGTGGGAGGTATACTCATGCCTCCTAGCTGCCCTCTACACTGCATCAAAAGTCTGATGCTCAAACTGTTCTACTGCCAACAAAATCTCGAGGTGGAGCCCCTGCTGGAACTGCTGGGCTCTATCGTACTCGGTTGCCACCAAGGTGGGAGCAAACCGACTAAGCCTGAAGAACTCGGCCGTATATCCATCGACCGTCCTGTCCATCTGCTTCAAATTGGTGAACTTGGTCTGTAGGTCGTACCGAGCCACAGCATCGAAGTACTTGGTCCGGAACCTCTCACGGAATACTGCCCAAGCAATGGGTGCCACTAGTCCCACGTCCTGTGCTGCCCACCAGCTGTGGGCAAGATCTAGTAACTGTAGACGCACCACGGCCACCTTCTCGTCCTCCGGGGTTCTGGTTGCCTCTAGAATGACTTCAGTATCCTGGAGCCATGCATCAGCAGTAATAGCATCTTCGCTGCCATTGAAGAATGGAGGGTTCAGACGCTTGAAACTGTTCGCTGCACGGTTCCCATGATCTCCACCTCTGTTCAGAGCATCTGCCACTGCCTGTTGCAAGGCATCTCCTCGACGATCTTGGGAAGCTAACAATGATCTGATGAGACCCACCAAAGTGCCATCATCGGGCTCTGCAGGCTGGACGGGCTGAACTGGGGGTTCTGGATCTCCAGGAGGCATGACCCGGGAGGCTCCTCCTGAGTGCTGGACCTGATCTTCTGGTTGCTGCTGGTCCATGGGAGGCACTCCGCCTTGCTGATCGACAGGTTCAGGAATAATGCCGCTGAAGAAGACGACATATGGAACAATAAGGAAGGACCATGACAGATCAACGATTACAAGCATGTGATCAGGACAAGAATTTCAAGAGTCAAGAGGATACGAGCAGAGATCAAGGGCGAGTACTGATTGAGACATCTATTCGGTAAACCCTCACTTATCTTGATTTACAAGACCTGTATGGGTCACCACTTAAACCATGTCACGCCCCAGAACCAAAACACTGAAGAGCGGGGGCAGACATAGCCAGCTACGTATAATGAAATGGCATCCACCCCATTATACGGTCACGGCTGTCTAGATATATGAGGGTTTATCTATAATCCATCAGTCTCTTAAGGTCAATAACAAGCTGTCACCCTCACTTTTCCAAATTAGGGGTAAAATGGTAATTTTTCAATTTAGAATATTTTTGGGAATTTTATTTCATGAATATTAATATTTAAATATTATAGGAGTCGGGTTCGAATTTCATCGCATTTCGACTTGATTCGGGACTCCGAGAAATTTCGACTTGAGTTGTGATTAGCATGTTAATTAGCCATGGCCCACCACACTTAACTTTTAGGATTAGGAGTGTCACGCCCCGCTCCTGTAGGAGTGATCATCCTCGCTAAGGCGTGATGCTGCACGGGCCTAGGTTGCGCCCGTGCAAGGCCAAGTCCAGAAATGGCCGATTTGAGCTAGGCCACAGAGTCGCACAGAGTGTCCCCATTTGCAGCGGAAAGTAAATAAACACAAATTGAAGCGAATTCAAACTCTTTATTGATATTCAAGAAGTTTACAAGCGGCGCTAGGCCGAGTTTACAAGTCGCTCAAGCTCTCTCTCTCTCTCTGAAACATAAAAGGCGTGCCAAGTGGCTTACAAGATGGAATGATTCATGGCGATGTTCCAATACATTATGTCCTGTATATGGTGCTCCAGCTCCTTATAACGCTCCAAGGCTCGAGAGATAGCTCCGCGCCTTAGCACGTTCGAGAGAAGCTCCACACCAGCCAACGTTTCCTGCTTCCTGCAAGCAGACTGTAGGGTTATCAGTACATTGTTATGCACTGGTGGAGAGGCTAGCTCGCCCACAATGCTATCATTACCAAACACGTTCCATTTACTTTTGTGCATCTCTATCATTCATTGTCTTTCTAATCTTGCCTTAGGGTCAATTTCATGGCACATATCATGACCTATCTCGTGTTGCTGAATTCAAGTGTCGCATGGAAATACATGCACGACTTACCCATACTTACCGTCCGGCCTTCCTTGTCCAAAGTAAACCAAGTTAGTCAACAATTCATATATTTCAACTTAACATGATTCATGTAAACATTCAATGTTACGGGCATGTCCATGTCTCAGGTTCTAGCGCATCGTAGGCGTATTCTCTAACTCATTGTACGAAGTATTCATTATCATTTGGTGCGATACATTTCAAGCCATTCAGTAGGCGATCATTTAAATTAGACTACTTTGATTTCAATGCAAGGACTTGTACATGGATAGCCACCAGCAAAGCCTACCTAAATCTATATGCATCAGTCGCTGGCATGTCAGCCATTTTGGACATTTTCCCCTGTGGCATTCTCATCTATCAAGCGTGATGGCTGGTACACCTTGATAGACTATTAAATAACTGGCCCTACGTTTGGTTATGTGCCCAAGCCCGTACATTTTGTCCACCCGTAGGCCATGATTTCGCCTAGGCCGGCCACGAAAACGTCGTTCGTTGCCCTTGGAATCCCTTTTCGCTCGTGCACGAGCCGTCCACGACCATTTCGTATTTTATTATCATTTAACTTAACGGCTGTCTCTGAGCCGTAGGCTAACCCTTAGCCATAATGCGTTATCGACCAGGTTGGCGTCCGTACAACGCGGGTAGCGAGCTCCATTGCACGTGCCCGTCACACCTGTCACTAACCATTCTTTCCTTTCTTATCTTTCATGTGTTCTTTCTTTTCCTTCTTTCTTTCACTTGTTCGTTCGTTCATTAATTCATTCACGTATTCATTCATTCATTCGTTACGCAACTCCCAGTGCGGGAGTCGCCTTGGTGACCCATCGGTCCCATAGTCTTTCAATGTTGCTATACTCTACTCGGAACGACTATGTTGATAGTCTTCCCATTTTATTGTTGTAAACCACTCATTGTTTTATTGTTGAACGCATAAGAGACTTGAACGTAGCTTGTGCCGTAGCACGAGCGTGTAGCGCGGTACGAGATTTCACATTTTCCAAGTTCATTTCCATATTCTATACAAGCATACAATATGGGATTATTCCCTTAGCTAGGTGCGTTGAGTCATTCATTTATTAGCATACGCGGGATTATCGCCTAGCGATTCTCGTGATAGTGTCCGTATTGTTAAGTGTCTAGGCTAAGCAAAGACGGGTTCATCGGAGCCACCCACCTTAGCGATGTTCGCATCGGCCGAGCGATACTCCGAGCGCGCTTTTGAAAGTCTAAGTCTGGATTCATCTTGACGGCCAATGTAAGCCTTGCATCGATTCTTCTTCAGGTCGATGCCAACTCTTCGGGTCGACGGCTCGTTTGAGTCGTTACACTTGCCGTTTGAATCGGCATTCCGCTAGGGAGGAGCGGGTCATTACATAATACACCACTCAAAACAAGTCTCGTCCTCGAGACTTCCTGAGTGCAGGTCATCCTACTATTCCTTAACTCGTGTCATCTTGTTTCTTAGATAATACTATCGAACGGCTCTATCGTTCGATGGCATCGAACCATACTCGATACCTTTCTAAGTTTCGTGTCGCATACGTCTGGTCGATTTTTATTGAATGACTTTTTATTCATCTTTAGAGTTGATGGCACTTATTCAATCGTCGCGTTTCTTCGACTTGGTTGCTATTTCGACATATCATGGGACTGAAACGGTCGCACGAGGTGCGTTGTAATTCTAAAACACGAGAGTCGTAGGCTGAGGCAAACTCACTCGTTCGTTCATGCGCATCGCAACACCCACTTGCAGCTGCATTCGAGTTCATCATATCGCTGAGTTTGGATCGTACACGCATTCAAGGCGTCCTCCGAATACGTATATTTCAACCAAGCTTAGCGACTAGCGAAGTCGGACAAGCTACTCGTGATAGTTTCGAATTGCCGATCGTTTTGCTAACTTCAATTTAAAACCGAACTCATGTGTGTATCATATATCATTTATCTCGGTCCTCGAGATGATTCGATTTCCTTCTCAAGCGCTCTCGTCAACGAAATCAATACGATTTCTTCTTAGCGGAGTCGGCCAAGTCTAAGTAATTCCCGTCCAATTCGAGACCAAGTATTGTAACATCATCGAGTACGTCTTCCAATCAATGATTCAATTCGTTATCCCAACTTTACTTGCGTATCATCCATTCCTTTCTTTTCTTCTGTTTGGGGCCAGTCTCGCCGTCGTTCATGTACACTCCCAGTTTCCCGTCCTACTCTAAGTCTTGTTTCCCCAGGTCTATCGTCCGTCCAGACGATACTGTAAATGCCATCGCACAGGTTCAATCACTCGGCATAGCGTCGTCCGCCTATCCGCTAGGTCAGCTCACAAGGTCATAGTTACACGTCAAGTCCGTTGCTCATCGTGCAAGGTCGTTGCACGAAGCTCGCCCCAAATCCTATGGTCAAACTATTTGTTTGTTTGTACAGGAGTTTCTACCCAAGTTCGTTTTGTTCAAACTTCTAAACATCAAGCAGCGTTCACCCTATTCGTATCAGCACATTCTCCACCCCAAGTTCGAGCTCGTTAGGAAAGTCATCCTACGATAGGTTGTCCTCAACTAAATCCTCGACATGTTAATATCGTGTGTCCGTACTAGCAATTATCGTAATTTATCTCTTCAAGTATGTTTTGATACAGTTCCCCTATCCAATTCACGTAGTCGATCACAAGGTCGTCTAGCCTTGCAATATGTCGTGCCCCGATCTCACGCAAGTCTGATTATCCACGGCGGACATGAATCACCATGTCGACATTCCCGCTGAATAATCGTCCTCATCGGGACGTAACTCTTGCGTTGCGTCTAGACTTGCTCATTTTCGATACACGGATTGGGTCTACTCAATCCTCGACTTTACTTCGCCGTCTATTATACGTCCGATCAATCCTCAATCCGCCTTCGCTTCAAACCACAAATCGTAGCAATCAAAATTGCCATTTCAAGGTATTTCGAGTTCGATCATTTCCGCTGGACATGAATCACCAAGCCAACGCTCACGCAGAACGATCGTCCCAAATCTGACGTGACGCATGTGCGAGGCAGGAGTTGCGCTCGCGCAAGATAAGATCGTTATCGTTGTGGTTATCACCGAACAATCAAGTCACTTCCCTTCTTCATCCAAACGTTCATTCCTATCAAAATCTCCAACATAGCATTCTTCAAAATAATAACTTCTAACACGATCGTCATTCATCGAATTAGAGTACCATCGAGTTATTATACATCGATCTTTGATACGCCTCAATACCATCGATGATGTATATAACTCGACGATCTTTCTTTTGCAACGAATTCCAAGTCGTTCAACTTAATTTCCTCGATTCACATTGTCGCATGCTAACTCTTCATCGAGCAACATCAATTTCAATTCCTTAGTCATTCTCGTATCCTCAAATCAATGTTTCCTATGCACGCTATCTTTCGACCGTGCTATTTTCGATCTCGTCCATGAGTAATTCACCTTAACTCAAGTTTCAATCCATTCAACTAAATTCAAAATCGTATGCACGATCTTCTATGTTTCCTCGACCAAGACCTCCATTCGTTTCATGATTCATACTACGTATTCTTAATTCGTCCGAACGATATCTCGTTTGAGACTCTCGAAGTCGAAACCAACTAAGAATTACTCATTCTAAGGCTTGTGTGATATCATCGCTTGCTGACGTACTCGTTCTATCCGTAAATCCTTTTATCTTGTTCGAACAATTTCTATAACGTCCATACACCACTCAGGGTTCGAGCCACTCGACTAGTCGTCGATACTCATTCTTATTCTTCTCTAAACCTATCACATACACCACCCACACGATCTAGTCCTCAATCACGTTCGCGTCATGCGCTAAGACATCCTTCAGATTCGTTCAACGAATCTCTAGCGTAATCGCTCATGTCGCCTCGACATACTAAGTCGTTCGCACTAATCCTCAAAATCTAAGCCAATCTTTCATGCACGCCTAAGCGTTAGTTTGATAGCGTTCCTATCGATATACAATCTAAGTGTATCGCCGTTCCCGACCGAGCGGTACTTGATATCGCTCGCAACTCGATTGCACCAGAAGTCGAGGTGCGCGACACACGGCACAACTTAGCAAAAAGGCTGCATGCATAACCATCCCGTTCGAACTATACTTTGGTCTCGTGTACTTATTTGCTGTCAGCGTAAGCTCATTCAAGCACGCACAGCGTTTGCTAACTCTTAGTATCGGTTCCTTCCAACTCAAGTCCGTCGTGGTGGCACAAAGGCCTTCGCCTATCGATCCCGTCCAACCGAGTACTCGTACGAGCTTTTAAAAATATTTAGACTTATTGTATGGAACATCCCAAGGCACAACGAGAGAGAGCGTACACTTTTTTTGTTTCCAACCGAGCTTTCAAAACTGAGAAAATCGAAATGAAGTCCAAGGACGTAAAGCTGTGCTCTGATACCAATCTGTCACGCCCCGCTCCCATAGGAGAGATCGTCCTCGCTAAGGCATGATGCCGCACGGGCCTAGGTTGCGTCCGTGCAAGGCCAAGTCCAGAAATGGCCGATTTGAGCTAGGCCACAGAGTCGCACAGAGTGTCCCCATTTGCAGCGAAAAGTAAATGAACACAAATTGAAGCGAATTCAAACTCATTATTGATATTCAAGAAGTTTACAAGCGGCGCTAGGCCGAGTTTACAAGTCGCTCAAGCTCTCTCTCTCTCTGAAACATAAAAGGCGTGCGAAGTGGCTTACAAGATGGAATGATTCATGGCGATGTTCCAATATATTATGTCCTGTATATGGTGCTCCAGCTCCTTACAACGCTCCAAGGCTTGATAGATAGCTTCGCGTCTTAGCACGTTCGAGGGAAGCTCCGCACCCGCCGACGTTTCCTGCTTCCTGCAAATAGACTGTGGGGTTATCAGTACATTGTTATGCACTGGTGGGGAGGCTAGCTCGCCCACAATGCTATCATTACCAAACACGCTCCATTTACTTTTGTGCATCTCTATCATTCATTGTCTTTCTAATCTTGCCTTAGGGTCAATTTCATGGCACATATCATGACCTATCTCATGTTGCTGAATTAAAGTGTCGCATGGAAATATATGCACGACTTACCCATACTTACCGTCCGGCCTTCCCTGTCCAAAGTAAACCAAGTTAGTCAACAATTCACATATTTCAACTTAACATGATACATGTAAACATTCAATGTTACGGGCGTGTCCATGTCTCAGGTTCTAGCGCATCGTAGGCGTATTCTCTAACTCATTGTACGAAGTATTCATTATCATTTGGTGTGATACATTTCAAGCCGTTCAGTAGGCGATTGTTCATTTAACTTAGACTACTTTGATTTCAATGCAAGGACTTGCACATGGATAGCCACCAGCAAAGCCCACCTAAATCTATATGTACCGGTCGCTGGCATGTCAACCATTTTGGATATTTTCTCCTATGGCATTCTCACCTATCAAGCATGATGGCTGGTACACCTTGATACACTATTGAATAACCGGCCCTACGTTTGGTTATGTGCCCAAGCCCGCATATTCTGTCCGCCCGTAGGCCATGATTCCGCCTAGGCCGGCCACGAAAACGTCGTTCGTTGCCCTTGGAATCCCTTTTCGCTCGTGCATGAGCCGTCCACGACCATTTTGTATTTTATTATCATTTAACTTAACGGTTGTCTCCGAGCCGTAGGCTAACCCTTAGCCATAATGCGTTATCGACCAGGTTGGCGTCCGTGCAGCGCGGGTAGCGAGCCCCGTTGCACGTGTCCGTCACACCTGTCGCTAACCATTCTTTCCTTTCTTATCTTTCATGTGTTCTTTCTTTTCCTTCTTTCTTTCACTTGTTCGTTCGTTCATTGATTCATTCACGTATTCATTCATTCATTCGTTACGCAACTCCCAGTGCGGGAGTCGCCTTGGCGACCCATCGGTCCCATAGTCTTTCAATATTGCTATACTCTACTCGGAACGACTATGTTGATAGTCTTCCCATTTCATTGTTGTAAACCACTCATTGTTTCATTGTTTCATTGTTTTATTGTTTTATTGTTGAACGCATAAGGGACTTGAACGTAGCTTGTGCCGTAGCACGAGCGTGTAGCGCGGTGCGAGAGTTCACATTTTCCAAGTTCCTTTCCATATTCTATACAAGCATACAAGATGGGATTATTCCCTTAGCTAGGTGCGTTGAGTCATTCATTTATTAGCATACGCGGGATTATCGCCTAGCGATTCTCGTGATAGTGCCCGTATTGTTAAGTGTCTAGGCTAAGCAAAGACGGGTTCATCGGAGCCACCCACCTTAGCGATATTCGCATCGGCCGAGCGATACTCCGAGCGCGCCTTTGAAAGTTAAGTCTAGATTCATCTTGACGACCAATGTAAGCCTTGCATCGATTCTTCTTCAGGTCGATGCCAACTCTTCGGGTCGACGGCTCGTTTGAGTCGTTATACTTGCCGTTTGAATCGACGTTCTGCTAGGGCACAGTGGGTCATTACAAGGAGCTTGGACTAGTCCTCCATGAGTATCTAAGCTTAATTATGATTTTTATTTAATTTTAGCAATTTTTAAAACCAATTTTGGGACTTAACTTAGCATGTAAGCAAGGGAGGGGCAAACTTGTAATTACAAGTGTCCCCAACCCCATCCCCCATGGCTGGCCATAAAGGCCACCCCCTCCACCTCTTTTTACTTCACCACTAAGTTTTCTCCCTCTCTCTTCATTTTATTCTTCCAACTTTTTCTTCTCCATCAAAACCTACACATAGGTACATCTCTAATCCCTCATAAATTCTCATTTCTCATTTATGCTTTCACATTAATTGTAGAGGAGACCATTCTCTACAAGTTGACCCTAGCTTTTGTAGGTTTTCCTAAAATCTAGTTTAGGGATTTTATTATGGTTTTACCCTTTTTAGAGAGGTGTATATGTCACGACCCGTACCCGCTTTTCGGACGCGAGTCCGTGAGCAAGCCCAGCTACGTATCGAACGGACTCCAGCCCGACTCGAATACGTAAACGCTGTCAAGGCTATGGTATACTGCCAAATCATGGCAAACAATCTATATCTCAATCCACAATAAGAATATGAAACATGAATGAACACTATGGGTCGTGGTCTGCAGCCCACTAGCACAAATTTCCGATAAGACTCTAAGGAATATAACAAGAGTCTACAACTGAAACAAGGAACATGATATCTCATGATAAAGAATGAAAAGCACGAGCGGATAATAAACTCAATAACAATACCTGAATCTCGTAATGTATCATCACGTCTGCCATCCAGAACTACTAGCTAACTCCATGCAACCGCTAAACCTGAAGAGATCATCAGGTCCTCAGAGGACATAGCAAGATACATAATATACATGCCTATCTAACAGTTTTATCATGCGCAAGAAAATAAACAAGAAAGACGGGGACACGACCAATGACTACGAACACGAACACGAACACTAGAACAACTACGCATAATGAACTGCCGGATGAACGAAACATGATGATCAATGGAAGAAACCAAACGCTCATCCCGAGTGTGGACTCACTGGTTTGAACTAAACACTAACCCTCGTCCCGAGTGTGGACTCTCTGGTTAGTTCACGGCAGGGCACCCTCGTCCCGAGTGTGGACTCTCTGGTGCAAATACTACATCCTCGTCCCGTGTGTGGACTCTCTGATGTAAACACCCTCGTCCCGAGCGTGGACTCTCTGGTGCAAGTCAAGTCAAGTCTACACCCTCGTACCGAGTGTGGACTCTCTGGTGCAATAATTGACATCCTAGTCCTTAGTGTGGACTCACGGATGTAAACAGATCAAGAAAAACACCCTCGTCCCGTGTGTGGACTCTCTGGTGCCAAGGAAGCAATATCAAGGATTTAGCAGCTCACTACATGTACTCGTTCTATGACACGACTCAAGCAAGGTACTGACGAGAAACTTCAAATGTGAAACACAAGACCAAAACATGAACATGGCTATAAACAATAAAAACAACTCCACAGAAAATAACACGAAAAGCACATGTCCATAAATAATCCAAAAGCTGGAAACTGAAATAAAATGCATGAAAATAAAACTGTAGAGGGAGGCAAGGTATACTTGCCTGGAGGTTGCACGCAAATCCAATAACAATCTAGTCCACTGCTAAGCCATAAAGTCCAAATCATCACAACTGTCTCCGAAAGCTGAAACAGACAATGCCAACAGTCTCAGAATAGTTAAATTAGTTAGGACTGCCTGTCCTTAAGTCCAATTCTGGACACAGGGGCAAAACGATAATTTCGAACAAAACGATGTCCGCCGTTGGACCCGTTTTGCACCGAAAAGCGTGCCAGAGTCAATGGTCTCTAAAGTCATCAAACTACATGTCTAGGGATTCAGTTTTCTGATACGAACCCAACCGTATGTCCAAAGTTGGATTTCGGCAGGCCGTGTACAAAATCGCCCGTTGAGTAGAACCGTAGGGCCCGCAAAACGGTGATTTTGTCAATGGTCTCAGAATTGGACCAAACTTGGCATACAGGACCAGAAAAATGATATGGTTCTGTTGGTGCAAGTTTCGTCTCGATCTGACGAGCGTGCACAAAGTAATTGAGAATTTACAAAGTGCACGATACGGTGAATTTCGACGGATACGTATCAAATTCGTCGCGCACACGCGACCAATTTGAATTCTGTCAAAGCCCACACGACCACAAAGCCGTTACGCAGCTTTCGATCCTTTCGGTTCGCGACCACGTCTCCCAAAATGGCAGGACGCACGTCATGTGGAAGGTTTTCAATGTTTTGAAAAAAGGTTTTCGTCAAAGTTCGGGATCCGATTTCTCGGCGCACAGTTATCAAAATTGATTTCTGTAAGAAGGGTTTTCTAGCCCTATATGTTGTCTAAATTACTCTTTAATTAGTTTTTGAAAACTGTCAGTAGGTTGGCCGTGAGTGGCCTTCCAAGTCGGGTGTCTGGGTTCTAAATGTTGTCCTGTTTTGGACAATTTTTTGTCGACTTCTTCTCTGCTTTCTGGCCAACCTCGGCCATCTATATTCGAACTAAAAGAAAGGAATTATATTTGTATGGGTTGTCTACATACCTCACCAGAAAGATTGACAAACGATGGGCTATGCCTCGCGTAATCGCCTCGCGAATTGCCCCCACCACAGCAGCCTACTGTCGCGTGTTCTGTCTTTTCCTCGACTTGAGCGCGCGCTCGGCCGGCCGCCGACGGTCCTCTGGCGACGCGCGACCGTTGGAGTGACCGCCCATGCTATAGAGGAGGGGTGGCGCGGCGTGGGCGTGGGTTGCGTTAGGGTTTTTGCTCTCGAACTCTCTGTTCTGTTCGAATATATATACGGTCTGCTTCTCTCTCTCGGCTGTGCAAACAAAGGTCGGGCTGGGTTCAGTTTAAATCGGGCTGGGCTTTTGCTATGCTGGAGAGCTAAGGCCTGGAGGAAGTTGGGTTTAGTTGTGTAAGTATTGATGTTCGGTTTGTTTACACAGAATCAAGTAGGGGTTAGCTCGGGCTGGGATTTGTTTAAAGGGTGTATTGGGCTTAGTAATTTGCTATGGCTGGGATCCTATCTCCTATATACAAATATATGCATATAAGCACAGCTGTGGCTTCCTGGAATCATTTACTGCATGGGAAGGGAAATAGTTTGGGCTTGGTCCAAGCTCGAACTGGGCCTGAGCTTGCGGGAAGGGCCTGTAGGGTTTTTATTATTTCACTTTCTATTTCCTTTTTCTTCTCTTTTTTATTTCATTTATATATATATATATATATATATATATATATATATATATATATATACATATTGTTGTGGACAATTAGCTCAACATCACATGTATATCAATATATGTGTCTCAATTTCTCTCTACAAGCTATCCCAACCTCTCTTTATATAGGAAGAGAGAGGTTGGGAGTTACATAATGAAAGGTCACTCATGAGTTACAAAATGAAGAGTCATGAGTTACAAAATGAAGAGTCACCATGATGAGATGAATTACAACACTCCCCCTTGGCTCTTCACAAACTCTGCTTGTAAACACCTCTGAGCTTCTTTGTCTGTCTGTAGCTTGCAGATTCAAAAATGACCACCTACTTGTGCCTCGTTAAAACCTTGCCAAAGAAAACCCAGTGGAAAAAAAACTTTGGTCGAAGGACAAAAGAGTACACACAGGTCAGTGTGATGGGGGTAAACTTAACCATTGCAAAGGTGCCTCATCAAAACCTTGTCAGGAAAAACCCAGTAGAAAAAACCGCTGATCGAAGGACAAAAGAGTACACGATGGTTTAGAAGTATACACTGGATACTCCCCCTGATCACAATAGTTCTTAGTGAATAATAGATTTGAAATGTGTCTCGTTAAAAACCTTGCCAAGGAAAACCCAATGGGAAAAAACTTGGTCTAAGGGAAAAAGAGTACACAAGCATACATCAGGATGCTCCCCTTTTCACTCGCACTCGACAGGGCGCGGGATATACGCACAATAGGGCGTTTGGGGGCGCTCGTTGGGGCGGTCCCCCTCACATGCACACAACAGGGTGCGGGAAACATGTTTCACTTAGGCTAGCTCTGAAAGCTTCCTAAGTCCAATCGCTCTGACATGTTTCTGGAACGTGTGTTTTGGCAGTGACTTGGTGAACAAGTCTGCACAGTTATTCTCCGATCCAATGTGTTGCACTTCAATCTTCTGAAGTGCTTGTTGTTCATGTGTAAAGAACAACTTGGGCGATATGTGCTTGGTAGCACCCCCTTTGATGTAACCATGTTTCGTTTGATCAATAACAGCGATATTGTCCTCATAGACGACAACAGGTTCATCTGGGTCATATGGAAGATCACATGTACTTCGAATATGGCCAATAACAGCTCGAAGCCATACACACTCTCTAGTCGCCTCATAGAGCGCGAGTAGCTCAGAGTGGTTCGTTGAAGTAGCCACTAAGGTCTGTATGCGAGACCTCCAAGAAATTGCCGTGTTCCCAATGGTAAAGACATAACTAGATTGGAAACGCCCCTTATGCGGATCAGATAAGTATCCCGCATCGGCGTAGCCAACAAGGGTCGCGTTGCTTCGAGTGCCAAGAGCGTTGGACTCACTCAAAACCGCGTAGGGATAGAACAAGCCCAAGTCCGTAGTACCCTTAAGATAGCGGAAAATGTCTTTTATGCCATTCCAATGGCGGCGTGTTGGCGCGGTGCTGTGTCGAGCTAGATAATTCACAGCAAACGAGATGTCCGGTCTAGTACATTGGGCCAAGTACAATAAAGCGCCTATTGCACCCAGATAAGAGCACTCAGGACTCAATATCTCTTCGTCGTCCTCCTTTGGACGGAATGGGTCCTTAGTAATGTCTAGAGAGCGGACGATCATGGGAGTAGCGGACGGCTTAACATCAAAATGACTAAAGCGTCTCAACACCTTTTGGGTGTAGTTCGCTTGATGGACAAGAATTCCATCTTTACGGTGCTCGATCTGCAGGCCGAGGCAAAACCATGTCTTCCCAAGATCCTTCATCTCGAATTTCCTCTTCAGGATATCAGCAGTTTCTGACAAGTCTTTTTCGGTTCCTATGAGATTCATGTCATCTACATAGACCGCGATAATTGTGTATCCTGAAGTAGATTTTTTTATGAACATACATGGGCAAAGTTCGTTATTAACGTATCCCAAACCGATTAAGTATTCGCTTAGGCGGTTATACCACATTCGCCCGGATTGTTTCAATCCATATAGCGAACGTCTCAGTCTAATCGAGAATGCGTTCCGTGGTCGGGAACTACTTGATTCAGGCATCTTTAGTCCTTCAGGGACTTTCATATATATCTCTGTGTCTAGATCCCCGTAGAGATAGGCTGTGACCACATCCATGAGCTGCATATTCAGTTTTTCGGAAACTACTAAACTGATTAAGTAGCGGAACATTATGACGTCCATTACGGGAGAATACGTCTCCTCGAAATCAATTCCAGGGCGTTGTGAGAAGCCTTGCGCCACAAGGCGAGCCTTGTATCGTACAATCTCATTTCTCTCATTACGCTTTCTTAGGAAAACCCATTTGTGACCAACTGGTTTAACATTGGGTGGTGTTGGAGCAACAGGTCCAAACACGCTTTTTTTCGCTAAGGAGTCTAGTTCAGCCTGGATTGCTTGTTTCCATTGTGACCAGTCCGTTCGTCGTTGACACTCGGCAACACTACGAGGTTCCATGTCATCATTGTTCATAATGTCAGTGGCCACTGAGTATATGAACACATCATCGATGACAGTTTCGTTTTGTTTCAAAATATCGTCTAAGCTAGCATACTCGACGGATATTTCGAGGTTATCGGCATGATTAGGAATAGGCGTTTCATCTGGAACGTGCTCTTCTAATACATTACCGTGATCCTTAATGATCTCATGTGGCAAAACGCTTTTAACAAGATTTCTCCGCTTTCGGGGCAGAACATCTTTGGAACCAACCGGTCTTCCCTTCTTCTTGGGAATAGCGGTGGACTGGACAGCCGATGGCAGCGTCCTTTGCTCGGCGGGTTCGACCGGAGCAACATGTTTCACAGGAACATGGCGTCTCTCAGGGACGTCTATCCTTGCAGGCACATTTGCAGCAGGTATAATTGATCTCGTTACTTTTGCTAGGTCGCTAAATACGTCTGGCATTTGATTTGCAATATCTTGCAGACCTAGAATCCTCTGTACTTCCTTATCACTATCTGCAGAGGGGGGATCATGATGAGCAAAAGCGGGCACATGCCACGCTAATTTACGTCGTTCCTCATCAACGTTAGCGTGCATTTCTCCCCCTAACGATGGGAAGATTGCCTCATCAAAGTCACAATCCGCGTGTCTCGCGGTAAAGAGATCGCCTGTCAAGGGCTCTAAATAGCGAATGATGGACGGGGAGTTATAACCGACATATATTCTCCGTCGTTTCTGAGGTCCAAATTTTGAACGCCTTATCGGCTCAATTGGAACATTGACTAGGCACCCAAACACGCGTAAATGTGAGATATCAGGCTCACATCCAGTAACCAGCTGGTACGCGGAAAGTGGTTGGGTGGCCATGGGCCTCAGACGGACCAAATTTGCAGCGTGCAAAATTGCATAGTCCCATGCAGATAGTGGGAGTTTGGTGCGCATAACCAAGGTCCGCGCTATCACTTGCAGTCGCTTTATAAAAGCTTCTGCTAGGCCATTTTGGGTATGAACATACGCAACAGGATGTTCAAGATTTATTCCCAAAGTCATGCAATAATCATCGAAAGTTTTTGATGTAAACTCCACGGCATTATCAAGTCTAATAGACTTTATCGGATAATCCGGATGGTGAGCCCTTAACTTAATGATCTGGGCGAGGAGTTTAGGAAATGCTACATTTCGGATGGACAACAATACTACGTGTGACCATCTAGTCGATGCATCAACCAAAATCATGAAGTATTTAAAAGGTCCGCATGTTGGTTGGATTGGTCCACAAATATCTCCATGAATTCTCTCAAGGAATTGGGAAACCAATCTCGTAGGTTTCACATGGAGTGGCTTGAGATTCGTTTTCCCAATCGAGCAAGCTTGGCATAGGCTTTTCGAATTTATAACGAAATTCTTTCCTCCAAGAGGATGCCCATACGATGCATTCATAGTGCGAAGCATCGTATTTTGACCCGGATGATCCAGCCGGTCATGCCATAGCATAAAAGTCCTCTCATCAACTGGCGCTCGACGAATGATGAGATTACTCTCGATGTGTTGTATCGTAGTGAGATACAAACCACTTGAAAGACATTTCAACTTCTCCAAGATACGCTTTTGGCCGTACTGAGTAGAGGTAATGAAAAGATACTCGAAGCCATGTTTTCGAGCAGTTTCAACATGAAATCCGTTTTCTCGAATATCCTTAAAACTCAGTAAGGTACGACTGGACCTTGGAGAATATAAGGCCTATGATACTTCAACGGGAGTACTATTGGACAACGAAAAAGGGGCTTTGCCAAAACCTTGAACAAGGGTTGAGGGTCCCGAAATGGTTATCACTGAGGTTACTTTAGGCGTATAGGAGATAAAGTATGATTTATCTCTCAAGAAAGTGTGAGTCGTTCCACTATCAACCAGATAATCCACTGCCCCGTGATCCATGCCTATAAGTAAAGAAAATTAAAGTTTGTCACACGTTTGAGGAAAGTGCTCGAAATAGAACTTTAATTTATCGAGAAAACAGAAAAATACAAACCACCAAAAGTTTTATGACTTAAATCAAACATAGATAGAAAATGGAGATTTATTCTTCCATTTCTGCTACAAAATCGGGGGTCTCAAGATTTAGATTTTCGCACTCGATGACCAGATTTGCTTCGGCCCGGCGCCCCTTGTGATAGTTATTAACTTCTTGGGGGGTCGCCCTGCAAGTCCGTTGCATATGACCATAAGCACCATATTTGTAGCAGAGAGTAGGCGCTTGGCCTTCCACTCTCGCTTTGGGACGACTGGCCCGTTGGTTCTTACCATGAGACTTCCTAGGAGTCAAAGGTCCTTGGTTCTTGTTAGAACCTCGCTTTGGATGGCGAGACTTAAACTCGCCTCTGTTCCTTGGCTGGGACGACTGGCCCTTGTCTCGCTTCCACCGTGGATTTGGTCCATGGAGAGCGTTTGCATCAGGCATTGGAATTGCCTTTGTTCCAGCAGGACGAGAATTATTGTTTCTCATTAAAATGAGACTGTTCTTCTCGTCTAGTAAAAGCTGGGTGATGAGCTCGGGAAACTTGGTGAACTTAGACTGACGGTATTGCTTCTGGAGCAAGTTGTCAGTAGAAGAAAATGTGGTGTATGTTTTCTCCAATAGATCACTGTCGGTTAATATCTCATCGCAGTATTGGAGAAGTGATCGAATCCTACAGACTTCATTGTTGTAATCAGTTACACTTTTGAAGTCTTGAAAGCGCAGGTTCAACCAGTCATGGCGTGCTTCAGGTAGCCATATGGTCTTCTGGTGGTCGAAGCGCTCTTTCAGAGAGTCCCATAGCGTCTTCGGCGAGGATATTTCAATGAACTCCGACTTCATGGCGTCAGATAAATGCCTGCGGAATAGAATCATCGCTTTGGCGTTCATTGAGCGAGTGACTTCCACTTCACGCTCTTCCTCGTTATAGATGACGTCCAAGAGGCCCTGCACATCTAGATGGTTCTGGATGTCTTGCGTCCAGTCCAAGTAGTTCTTGCCAGAGGCTTCAAGGATGGGAAAATCAATCTTGATCGACATTTTTCTACAACAGGAGAAAAAATCTTGATCAGTCAACATATAAAACGACAGGTTTATATGGATTTGGTTTGTATAAGCAACAACAAACAATCGTAAATAAAAAAACAACGGTTTTGAAAAAATGATTTTTGTTTAAAAATTATCTTATATCGATCGACGGGCCGATATAGAGAGGTCAATAAATTTCTTGCAAAAATGCATAATTATAAATACAATTTGAGCAAAAAAAATATTCGGTCAACCCCTTTCAGTAGCTCTACGTGAATATGACCAGGCGGGAAAATGGGGGAGGAGGGTCACCGGGGACCTCTTAAGAACCAATCCCCCAGTTCTTTCTGACATCATACCCAAGTAGGTGAGCCTATTCGGAGAGACTTCGTAAAATTTTTGTCAAATGTAAGAATAAATAAGATTTTTCAAAAAATTCACGCTATTTGCGAACTGTGCAAAATAGGTGACAATTTAGTGCGTGCTCAAAATGAGCGTTGCCTTTGAAAAATTATTAACCAAAAAAGTTATTTTTGGGAGGCCCAAATTTGGCGGTGCCAGAATTTGTTTATATATAGCCAAAACCAAATTTTCAATTTTTACGCCATTACGCTAAAAAAAACGTACAACATAAGTAGGCAACAACACACAAAAGAATTGGTGCCTAAGCAAGCGGCACCAAAAAAATGTCAACTATTTTTCCGACGTCTAATGAAGCGACGCCAAAAAATAGCAAGAAAAAAAATACAATTTTATTATTCATCTGTTACAATGATTACTGAGTAACATAAAAAAAATGTTACTGAGGTGCTCGGCAGGGCACAGATGGCAATGAGTTGCTCGTCGGGGCTCTCCAAATCCATCATTACCAAAAAAATTAGCATCTAAAATTTATTTTTTAACATAAAAATTTGCTATCAAAAATTTATTTTCACAGAAATTAACTAACAATTTTTTTTCAAAAAAAAACTAGTAAGGTAAAGGCTAGATTATAGCAATGTTATACATAATAGCAAATTAGCACTGTTAACAGAAAGTTAAAAAAACTGGATTAAAACAACTAGGAAATGATAACAGTATAATGAATTATGTATTGGGCTCACCAACTCAAATGTCCAAATTCAAAAATTTAAAATTCACATGCAATCTAAAAAAAAACTTGACAAATATTTCTCAATCTCATTTCATATAATGTTGTGAAAAAATAATATAGCATTTGTCATGTTATGTCATGCAATACCTAGATAATTTTTATTTTATTTTTTGATTATACGGTAATGTTTGCAAGTACCGTGTCTACCATGATACAAAAAAACTGCTGTCTGCAGTACACATCCAACCGAACAAGCGACTTTGCAGTGCCTTGCTAAGAGTTACCATTGCTCAGTTAAAGTCAGAACCTAGCAACTGTAATATGCATAGTATGCAGAGGATACTCCAAATAAAAAATGCGGATAAAATCTAGCAACACCAGACACACATGCACTAATAATATCATACATACACAAAAGACTATTATCATGGTAAAGATTCATTATTGCAGAAGTTAGAGAAAATTAAGATCAGCA
>JANAVB010029642.1:40000-53365 GCA_029216955.1 Iris pallida
AGCCAACAAATCAGCCATATATGGCATCCATATGGCCCCCCAAATCAGCCTACAACAGCCTACTTTTCAGCCATAACAGCCTACAAAATCAGCATGTTTCAGCCCACTGTTTAGCCTATTAGGACAACAGTTTTTCCCCCTTTTGGGCCCCCATTTGACCCCCGTAACCCCCCCCCCCCCCCCCCCCCGTATATGCCCCTACATGTATACCTATATATATACATATATATACCCTATATATTGGCTATATATATACCTATTTAGCCCTCTAAATAACCCCCCTAAAGTTAGTCCTAAGAGAGTGTGAAAAGAGAGAGTTGAATGAGTGAGTGAATGGGTTAGTTAGGATTTGGTGAATGGGTGATTTTGAGTTCCGTGATTCGGAACGCGTCGAAACTTGGAGGGAGACTTAGCAAATGTGAAATAGAGTTTGCGGGTAGGCTCCTAGGTGGAAATCGGGGTTGCGTATGGGATTAGGGAGATGGTATCGCACCGTACCATTGCGTATCTTGAAATATTCAAGATAACGGGTAAACGGGCGATACGGACCGTAAGATGGACTGGATGTCCACTTACCCTAGGAAACTTGGTAGGTAATGGTTGTATAGGCTAGTAACCTACTACCCTAGGAAGCCCGGAGTGAAATTCCTAAGGGAAGCCACTTAGCGTCAAGTTAGAATAGTTAAGGGTAAAAGTATTTCGGGTAATCGGGTAAATTCAAGGTACGGGGTTCGGGTATTCGATTGACTTGAAACTTAGTGGACTTGTTAGATACACCCTACAAATGTTATATTTGAACCGATTTTGGCTCGGTTGACCCAAGTTACTTTTTACCAAAAGTCAACCTGAGTCAACACTTGTCTAGATTTGACCAAATCCAAACTAGAGTTGACCAGTTACCAAAAGTCAACTGTTGGTCAACATTTGACCAGTTTAACCTAGTGTTGACCTGAGTTGACCAGAGTTGACCAGGGTTGACCAGTTGACCAAAAGTCAACTGTAGGCCAACTCTTGACCCCGTTTGATTTGCTTTGACTTGTTTTGTCTTACGATGACTGGTATAACCTAGGGTTGACTTAGTCTGACTTAGATTGACTTGATATAACTTGATTTGACCTAGATTGACTTGACAGGACTTAGTGTGACTCAGTGAGACCTAGTTTGACCTAGATTTATATCATTCATCATAAATCATTCATAATTTTTTTAAGCCTAAATTGACATGCAATATCTCATCTTTAGGTCTCTGATTACCACTCTGAGCATTGATATACCCTACAGCTCAGGACAACAGGCGAGTACATTCACTGATAGTTTTTACTGTCTTGATATCTGCTATATCCGATTCAGTTGTAGTGTCTTACTTGATTCCAGTCACGATAGTTCAGGGACTAGTATACATTGGACCATGACATGAGATGTTGTTCCTGGATTTTCTTGGTATATGTACATTTCCTGTCTTGTTCCCTGTACTTGTATAGACACCGATTCCTGATAGGGAGTAGCTATCCTCTTAGGGAATCCCGTGTCATAACGTGTCATGTCCAGGTCCATTATACTACTCGGAGATGGAGAATTATTAAGGGTTATGTGATCAAAGCCCCATATCACTATTTTGCTTGTTCCACTCTCACCTCACGTAGAGTATAGCAGATACCTTCATGTCCATGTTATCCAGGTTGGCCGGTATGACTTTCCGTTGAGGTCACCGCGGATTGCCGGGCCAAGTGGATAACCCTACCATGATTCCCTTGCCGATCACATAACGCTCTAATAATTCAAGACATATTTATATTTACTTATCTTATCATATATCCTGTTCTGTTCTACATTCAGTACTCTCTCACCATGCTATGATATTCAGTTACTCACATGTTCTACATGCCTTTATATTGTACCTTGATTGGAGACTAAGTTCTGTTCGGAAGAAGGGTTACAACCCCGGTCCTTGTTTGGTTTAAGGATTGTAACTCAGCTTCAGAACGGTTCCCAAGTCTTCATATATCTTTGTCTTGTAGTTCATTATACTGTCTCTTATAGAATTTGTCAATTCACATGGAACTGCTGTTAGTGCTTGTACTTGCTCATTTTCCTGACAGGATACCGTTATGATATATTACAGATGATTCTGAGGCGGACTGCTCGACCTATTATGGGCTCGAGCTAGATGGAGTAGTCCAGGACCGTGGCCTTATAGTAGCCACTAGACTTTGTTCTCCCAGAGTAGTGTAGATTAGTTGAGTTGCCTGGCCTGCGAGCCAGCTAGTACTTTCAGACTGTAGTAGTTATATATATTTTCTGTGACTCTGGGATGTTATGTATAGCTCTGGACTTGTGTGGATCTTGAACTTGTTTCCTTGTTTCATCTATCATATTTCCTTTCGTGCTATCTATCCTATTTTGTTTATGTGATTGAGACTGTATTGCTATGTCACCTCCATTCGGAGTGTATATACTGTACAGGTACCTTTATACTGTTTAGTGTAGTTTTGTAGACAACCTAGACAGCATTCTACGCCGATACTGCGACGTAGGCTGGACGTACCCACGTGCTCGTACCCCTCATAAGGGTGCGGGTCATGACACAAGCCTAGTGTCTCAATCACCAGTAAGTAAGTAAATGTTACAAGATGTAAGATCACCAAATATACAATAGTAAGGCATCCCAACATTACATATTCAGCTGATCATGAAGCTAGTCGTTACAAAATGTGAGGACTACGAGAGTTTAGTCATACATGATCAACCCTAGGTTGCCAATCATGTTACAGCCCTAGGCAGACAGTAAGTAAATGTACACGAGCTAACACATGTTCGGCGGCTAAACGCCTCAAAAGAATAATTTTTACAATAAAGTGGGAGAGCCAAAAATAACCACTCGTTGCCAGGATTCTTCTAGTGGTCACCATCTGGCAGGAAAACCGGTAGATCCTCTGGAGCTGCTCCGGTATCTGGTCATACAAAACAGCTGGGTCAGACCCCAGAAAGAGCAAGTGCCACAAAGGAGGCTTCACTTAGGAACTAAAACCAGGAATTAGCACAATTACATAAAGACAGTAACAAAAGAGCTTGATATTAAAAGAATAACAACAGTCAAATAGAGTACGAGGGAACCATTCAAGTAGACAGGTCACAACCCTTAAACCAAATAAGGACCGGGGTTGTAACATTTTACCTGAATAGAACTCCGTCTCCAATCTCGTTGGTAAGGTAAAACGTATCAAGCATGACAGGTGATATACGATGAGATAACCATGGGACTATTTAGATAACCAGGTTACAACCCGTAAACCAAACAAGGACCGGGGTTGTAACCCTTCGTCTGAACAGAACTTGGTTTTTTCTACCATTTATCGGCAAGATAAAATAAGAAAACAGGTCATGTAATAATCTTGTACAGGATCAAGACAAGACTAGGCTGATTATATCGCATCCAATCAATCACGGCCAAGCAATAAGTACGGCTCGATACTTTAACTAACTAGGATTATCACAGGCCTAGTTACTAGCAAGATGCAGTGAGATTGCTCCACAGCCACAAGCCCTGCAGACCATCCAGGTTATCCTGGTCGAATATTAGTACAATAAGGGTGCAACACATGACAGTGTGCTGAAAATGTGCCCTACTCGTCGGCAGGCTACAGATCCCAAGTGGGGCCCCAGATAACGGGATTGCTGTAGCTGGAAAAATCTCTTCATGACTACTGGATTATTCTAGTTGTTAGCCTTAGTCGAATTCAGTAGGTATCCCAGACCGTGGTACTCAGGGATCCCCATCCTAGACATGATGCAAGACAAGACGGGTTCATTTGTACAAGCACAATCGCCCACGGTGTCCAGACCATTCAATTTTTGGTCATGTCGTGTTGGCCGTCAACAGTATTTCGAGAAATATATATATATCATGTCATGTCCACTATCAAGAGTGCGCCATGTCGGGCCACTATCAAGTCATGTTTATCATGTCAAGTTATCATGTCAAGTTAATTGCCAAGAGTGCACCACCATGGGTCACTGTCAGGTCATGTCATTTGTCAAAAGAGAGAAACTTGCACAATTAAAATAATAATATAATATATAATATATATATTCTTGAAGCCAAGGAGAAACTCTACAACTTTCATGTTGGGAGTGGGAAGAAATTCTGACCACAATTCAGGCAAATAAAATATTTAAACAATCAAAGTGGACCCCATGCGGCCCAAAAGTGGAAAAATGTACATGCGGCCAAAGAGAGTGGAAGGCCACCCATGCGGCCAGCCAAAGCTTATGCGGCTAGAAAAATAGCTGAAGGGGGGCCATACGGCCAAGAGTAAATGCTAACAAGAAATATTCATGCAGTCATAAAAGACAGAGAGTGGGGAAGACAATAAATGCGAGCTTCCACTTAAACAAGGGAAGGGCACGTGGCCAAACAATGAAATGATGACTGCCAGTAAAAGAGTGGCTCACGTGGCCAAATATTAGATAGTGGGGGAAGGGAGCCTATGCGGCTCACCTTAGATTTCATGCAAAAATGTAATATGCAAATAATAATATTTAATGGCCAAAGGCCATGCGGCTCTGCATCAAGCAATTATTAATGCTGTAAATATCCATACGGCTCACCCTCACATTTGCTTGCATGAAAATACAAACAAATAAATAAATAAATAAATAATGGCCATGCGGGTTGCTTGCATGAAAATGCAAACAAGCAACTAAATAATTTCCTTATGCGGCTCCATTTTGATTCATGCGACTGCAATGGAAACCCCCACTTAGCTAAAGCATGCGGCTCTGCAGTACTCTCTAATGCTTGCATTAAAGCATTAAATAATGCTTGTTGATGCATTACTCTCTAATGCTTGTATTAAAGCATTAAATAATGCATTCATGGGTTAATGCATTTATTGATAATAATGGAAAGCCTTGCGGAAGACCATATGCGGCTCATTCGAGGGCCATATGCGGTTGGCTTTAGTTGCCAAGCACACATGAATGCTTGCCAAGCATGCAAAAGTGCATGCATGATTTCATGCCTTATGCGGCTGGACTTTATTTCCAAGCCCACGTGAAGGCTTGCCAAGCATGCATGCATGAGCTCAGGTTAGTGCCTTTAAGGCATTAATTGCCAAGCATGCAAAAATGCTTGGAAAACATTATTTATAAATGCTTGGAATACAAATGATGGAAGCATTTATATTAAATGCTTACAGATGCAGGTGTGAATGCGTTTGTGAGAATGCATTTAATTCTAAAGCAATTTCAAATGATGCATATGCGGCTCATTTCGTGAAGGGCCATGCGGCCAGCAATGCCATGTAATTAATTGCATGCTGCTAAATTGCTGAGTACTATTAATTAATGCTCATGCAACTGCCCAAGCCCATATGCGGCTAAGCACCGTTGCTTGTACAAGTATTTAACGGCCATGCGGCTAGCAAAATTTCGTAAATCAAATTTGGACCAAACGAAATTCTCTGCAACATGGGATCATCAACTAGCAAAATGCAAGTTTGATAGATCCAAAATTCTAGAAACCGAAAATATCACAAAGCTAGATCTATAAGAATTTAACCATGGAAATGAAAAATGTCAAGTACTAAAGTGGGTTAAAAAACTCATGAGGAAGACAATGGAACAATAAAAATGGACTTCCTCCATGAAGCAAGATGCACTTGCCTAAGCTATCTCTCTCTCTCTCTCTCTCCCTCTCTCCTGATAGGTGAAGAGTAAAGATGGAGAAGAAGAAATGAGTAATGAGTAATAATGGAAGAGAGAGAGTGTGATTGATATTTATGGTGGGGGGTGGTAGGTGGGAGTGGTTTGGTTCACATAAAATTAAGCAAAATCGAACCAAGCCAAACAAACCGAACCGAACCAAGATAAACCAATCAATAAATGCTAAAATAAGTCAAGCAGAGAACATGCAATGCGGGAAAAAATACGTACACGTATTCCAAATACGTAATACGAGATATGGGCATTACAAGAAAGCATACTTGTGCACAAGTTGTCCATGACCATGCAAGTGCGTGAACAGTTTATTTGGTGAAACATATTGCAGGGTATGAAACATAGTTAAGCAACATTATCATTATTTTCATCTCATGCAACAATTCATTTTTTTTAAAGTCGTACTTTTGATTTGGCGTCCCGTAGGCACGAAATATCCCAAGGCACCATATGCCACAATCGACTTTGCATATTATTTTGTATTCCATGAAATAGTCCCTCTTTTCTAGAACCTTAATTTTTGATTTTAGGTGCGAAACTTATATTTTTAGAGTAAAGTTACACTAAATCGATACAGTTATCCCGAGTCTTGATCTTAGTAATTGGCATGCATTTAACTTGGCATCTTCGATTTGAATAAGTTCGAGGCAACAAGAATTTTATTTGCGGAAAAGAGTAAGAAAGAAGGGGCCGAACCACCCACCAAGTATTCGATCGTGCCGAGAGTCGGAGTGCTTCGTAACGTTCAAGCTTCAGTACTGAGCTCCTGCTATGGCACCAATATTTTTATTATAATTTCTTCTTTAATCCTTTATTTCGAAATTCTTAGAATAAATGCAGAAATCAATGCGAAACACATTCATCAAAACCAAGCAGCAAAAATTTCAAGAAAACCATACAACAGTCCGGTCCAGTCGAAGGGACTCTTACATAGAGCTCACTCGCCGAGACGCAGTCCCCTACGTCTAGGACTTATTCCAACAGAAGTTGTTTCATTAGTTGGATCGATTCTCGTAACATTCGTCCAAATCGATTTATTTGATGCCACAAAGTATTATTATATACCAAGCTCAGCAACTGAGTCAGACTAACCATCTAAGTTTCCGATTGAGTCTGACTCGCCACAAGCATATTATATAGTCCGCTGTCTATCGGGAACGGAACACTACAGTATACCAGTGATATGCTTCATACGACAAAAATTCACCAAAAGTTGTTCGATATTTTACACTTGTGGCATTGTTGCTGGTATAACCGTTTGCACGTCGCTAAAATACCGATGTCACTGATATTCTTCAGAAAATTACTGATTCTGACTCCAAAGTAAGTCTCATTTGCCGGCTCACGGATGATAGTCAATGTTATTTCACATACCAAGACAACCTAAACCCAACATCTTCCATGAGTTATGTGAGGACCACCCTAAAATTATTTAGTTCTACGGTCTCACACACACACACACACACACACACACACACACACAAACACATATATATATTAGAATTTGGGTCTCGAAATTGACCGATGTTAGAATTTGGACCTCGAAATTTAGCCTACGTGAATAGTAATTTTGAAATTCAAACTCTAACATCGGACAATTTTGAAATCCAAATTCTAATACTCGATGTATATGAGATCATAAAACTAAATATCCCTATACATTACACCTCATCTATATGTATGTGTGAATGCTTTGAAGAAAATTGACCATTTTTAGGACAAGTTATCAATTCTAGTGCAAAATTGACAAGAAGAGAAATTTGCAGGTAGAGTATATGGAAAGTGAGCAATAAAAGAGCCACTACATGAGAAAGAGGAGGTCCCATCTTATTCTTATATTCAATAATCTATGAGCCCTTCTTCCCTTCCTTGGAAAGGTTTTTTCAGTCACATCGATCTAGTACCTGTACTTGCCTCCATCAACTATTGATATCATCTGTTTCCCCTCAGCTTTTTGTCCCATCTTCCAATATTCCAAAGATGTGTCTCTTCTGGGCCCTGCCTCTCTTTAATTTGTTTCCCTCCTCTTAAAATCTATATAGAGATGTTATTATCATGTTCTTTTAAATAACAAAGTAATTTATATATGAATAAAATGAACAATGTTAAATTGTCCTAACAGAACTTCAACTATAACATTTGGACGTTTTTAATCACCTTAACTTTTTTATATCGCTCGATTTTGACATTTCAATTTCATGAATTATATTTTTGAAATATATTTCATCAATTTTAAAAGCACATTGAGACCATTTCAAAAATATATCTTATAGTACAAAAAAATACAATATAAATATTTGTATTGTCAGAAATTCTTTTGAAATGGTTTCTACGTGCTTCAAAATTGATGAATGATGCTTCAAAATAGCAATTTATCAAATTGGGATGCCAAAATCGAACAGTGAAAAATTAAAATGCTAAAAATGTTCGAATGCTATAGTTAGAGTGACATTAGGATAATTTAGCCGAAAAATGCATTCTATTATGAACTAAATATAAATCTTGATTTGTAACGGCCTCTGGACATGAACTAGGCTAAATTTGCAATTAGATGGCATTATCACGCGGTACTATTTTTATATACACTTTACTATCTTTACGATCTCGGTACACAAGACATAAAAGTATATCTTGACTTTTTTTTGGTACCACTAGGCATAAAAGTATAAAATTGATCATGTGTTTTGCACGTGTCTATTAATTTCGGCATAAGATTAATGGAACATATCTATTGTCTCCAAATCATGTGTATCAATTGTGTTTTCTTTCCTATAAAAATATGTACTGATTGTGGATATTATTTTAAAAAAATAGTGGAGTCCAAAAATTTATAAAAAAAGTAACAAATTTGACGCACAGAATTTGAGAACAGCATATCTGCTCTCGAATAATGGAGGATAGTTAAGTACAAGGAGGCTATTAAGTTTATAATTAACACAAAAACAGGCCCATGATTGAAGTGTGAAAGTTGAAGGGTATATGTTTATTATAGTGCACATGATTTTTCGAAATCCAATTCTCCACACGCACAATTGGGAGACTCGAATCTTGTCGGTCCCTTTCGAATGTCCGCTCTAATACTACTACGCTAGAGAGCACATACTATAGTGCACATGCCAAGAAAATAACATTTGTATGTATGTTTATTGATCTATGGTCTTTCTATAAACCTCTCCAACCCGACCCAATCAATCATACATGAGGCTCATTTGCTCAGAGTCAAGTTCCGCCAAGCCTGCGAAGAAATCGTCGGAGTACTCGTCCATGGCTGCAGGCTCATTGCTAGAGCTCGTTGTCGCCGCCGCCGCCGCCGCCTCCTCGTCCTTGTTCGTCGCGGCGGTCCTCCTCCAAGGCTGCAGGGACCTCGTGGATCCGGCGAGAGCGTTGCGTTGCGTAGGCCAGGGGTGGTTGTGCTCCGACGCGTAGGTGATGACCAGCATGTTCGGGTCGGTCCGGCTCCTTTCGACTTGCTTCCTTGCAGAGCATCCTTTCGAGCTGCTGCAACCTGTAGTAGCCTCTAAAGAAGAAGAAGAAGAAAAAAATTGTACATAAAAAGTACAATCGCTTGTAGCTCATGTGGAAAGCAGCACAGCATGGACGTATGTGCGTTGGTTGTAATAAAAAAAAAAAAATTCTTCAGTTAACTGGAAACCCTAGTTCATGAATATTCACTAATGCTACATATGATTGGTCTTGCTATATTAATATCAGTGCTTATCCATTGATAGGAAACTCCAACTAGTCCTTTGTCAAACTAATCTTGCATGCATGAGTGTGTAAGTTGCTAGAAACTATTAATGTTAATTACTTCATGCATGTTGCCAATTAATTTCCTTATATGTATTAATATAATTATTAGGAAAAAAAGAGAGCAAATTGGTACTACTAGCTCACTAATCATGAGCCATTTGCTTGGTGCATGTGTTAACAATGTTGATTTAAAGACAAGGGATCTAACAATCTAGGTCTAATATTAATCTAATTTTCTCTAGGAGACGAATCACAAATAGACTATTTTTTTTCATTAGGACTGAAATCAGCACGTTAGTATCAAAAATTAAAAAAAAAAAAAATTAAGTGGGTCAGTTGACCCCACTTGTTCTTTATTGTGTTCGTCCACCTAATACAAATAAGATTAAAGCAATGCAAAATGCAAAAGATAAAGGGATATATCATATATATTATTGCTTCTTCAACACATAACTTCACTATTCTCATCATTAATTTTCTCTATTTCCTTAACTTCAAGTGAAGAATGGAAGAACTATTTATAATTCTCTACTCTCTCTCTCTCTCCTCTCTCTCTCTCTCTCTCTCTCTCTCTCTCTATATATATATATATATATATATATATATATATATATATATATATATATATATATTGTTTTTTTTTTTTTTTTTTTTTTTTTTTTTTTTATATATATATATAAATGTGTGTGTGTGTGTACATATGATAGCAACACCTAATGTTACTTATAGATTCATTAAACCTAATGTTACTTATAGATTCATTAATTTTGTCATCCTCCTAAGCATTTTCTTATCAGAACTGGTCGTCTTCTCTTATTAGAATATGGTCGACTATGGAGTATAATTAAAAACAAAAATTATATTTGGCTTTCAAAAAATTTAGATGACATCATCTCCTATTATGTGGCATATGACATAGTAGCTGACATGACATGACAAAATTTAATACTAAAATTAATATTAAAATTAAATATTAATATTAAATTAACATTAAGATTAACCTTAACATTAAAATATTTAACCTTAACATTAAAATTAACATTAGTATTAATATTAACATTAATATTAACATTAAAATTAACATTAATATTAATTCATATTAATATTAGTATTAATATTAACATTAACATTAAAAAAATTGGATAATTAATTTTTTTGGGTTAAATTTGCAATGTCAGTTGTTATGTCAGCTGCCATGTCAGATGCCACATAATGGAAGACGACATTACCAAAATATTTTGGAAGCCAAATAGTATAATTGAATTAAAAAAGTTCATAAAGAAAATGATAAAAATTTATGACCGGTTGTCGACCCAAAGGAGATGGCAGTTGAATTAGAATTACTATATATACCTTGGATAAGGAGAACCCTTGATGGGTTTCTGGCCATACTTCCTCCAAGCCCAGAGATCAGATGGAACCACCTCTCCACTACTGCTACTACGCCCATGGCTTGCACCCCCTGCTGGTGCTGCAGGAATGCATACCACCTTCTTTGCCTGGCTTTTCCTGTTGATTAATTATATTGGGAAAAAAAAAAGATTAATTAACAAAATATTAGGTGCATGACTAATTAATTGTATTAGATTCTTATTACATTAATTAATTTCTTGGATATTTAGCCAAATTGATTATATCGGAAAAAAGACGTCTTCATGTTCTTATTTTCCACCATCAACTAGACTTTTCAAAGAGCGTCCTCTATACAGGCCCGACCCTGGGTAAGCCAGACAATACTTCGGACTTGGACAACCCTCTCTACTTAGGACAATCTCCAGACTCAGTGTGAACCCAATAGAGGTGGGGGTCGCGGGTGACTCCATGATTGGTCTACAATAAGGATCAAGAGACAACCAAAACTAGCTCTGGATAGAACAACCAACTCAGTGGGCCAGCCCCGTCTCTATGTATTCTCGACACATATCCATAGAGGTATGGCCAATATTTGTTCAAAATAACTTTTTACCTCCTAAAAAAATATTAGGTAGGTGACTAATATTTATATTAGATTCTTATTAGTTATACCAGGGACGAAACTATGCTAGGGCCAAAGGGCCCCCCCCCCCCCCCCCCCCCCCCCCCCGACTTTGGAAAAAAGTCTAAAAAATTATTGATGGTATACACATTGCTTTGGACAAGGTATTATATAATTAACGGTTAAAGGAGTTATTAGTTTCTACAAACAAACAAACTATAAGAGCATCTCCAACCCACTGTGAGTTTGAAAAAAATGGTTGCCACATAGAAATTATCACTTTTTATTTCAAAATTCCTTCTCCAATGCAAATGTGAAATAAATTGTGAAGTTGATATGACAATGACATGTCAAAGACAATGTGAAGTTGGTTGTCTAGATCTAGACAATAGACTTCACAATGCTTTACTTCCACATCATCGATTATGAATAAAAATATTTATAAAAAAAAGGAAGAAGTGAAAAAATTGTCTTGGAAGTTGGAAAAAAAAGTAATTTTATTGTCTTCTCAAACTTTTGCATTGGAGAACACTTTTTTTATTTCATTGTCTTGTGTGAATATTATCTTGCCACATAGGAAAGACATTATCTTGTGCCTCATGCCACATAAGAATCATAACAAAAAATAAGACAATATGGTTGGAGATGCTCTAAACTCTTTTAATTTTGTACATTTAACTTGTATTTTTCCTACCAATAGATAATTGAAGAGTTGCTAGTATCAATATTTAAATGCCATGCACTCAGCTTTTACTTTCATATGTACATACTATTGACCAGGGACAAAACATTTTTTTACTATAAAAACTTATGTAGTTACCGGATTTTTTTTTAACATGGTTCAAAAACTTTCGTGTTCGACCTCTGTCCAACTCGAGTCCTGGCTCCACCCTGGTTATTACATTAATTAATTTCTTGGATATTTAGCCAAATGGAAACATATTACAAATCTAGTGCTTGCTATCATGACACTTGAACACTATATATCTGTGTTTCTTTTTTCCAACTAGGATCTATGACCACATGAAAACTAAAAACTCCACCCAGCCAAGATTTTTATTTGTTTTTGTTTGGGTGTCTCTAATTAAAGGGAGAAGGAGAAGTTCATCTTTACAAGTCACAACCCAAATCCATGCATATTTCCAAATTAGTCTCATGTCATATTACTACTTGTGAAGAGGAGAGGAGTGACTCACCTAAAGATATAGTTACACAAGGGAAAGACCTCTCCCACCATTCCATTCTCCACTTCCTACATTTAAAAATAAAAATAAAAATAAAAATAAATCTCTTTTGGCAGTGTTCTTTTTTTTCATCTTGTGTTAGGCTTGGGATATGGTGGAGAAAAGGAAAAAAAATATCTCCAATTAGAATGTCATTCTTATTTATGATCTAAAAAAAACAATTACATGTATAGAAGAATTAAAACCTCAAAAAAATCCTTGAATTAACCAATTCTTGGAAAAGAAAATCAAGTTTTCTAGACACGAAGGAGAAGCAGAGGCGGAACTACAGCAGGACATGGGTGAATCCGGCCCAAAATTTTATTAAAAAATATATTTATTTTTTGAAATATTTTCTCAGTTATGTTTTATTCTCTTGTTTGGGTTTGAAATACGCAACAACTAAGCGATAAATAAATTTTCTCAAAAGTTTGGTACTTTAGGCTGCACGATATACTAGTATCCTCATGTTGCTCAAGCTATACCTAAAATTCAGACCCCCTACTATATACAACTTGGATATTACATACCTTTTTTTCCCTCTATAATCAAATTAATACTAAAATTTTGTAAGGAAAACTTTAAGGACTTGAATATATATAATTAAGGATTGGATAAATGAGAAGGGTAATTAATTCCATGGTGGGTTTATATGACTTGATCAAAACTTAAGTTTCAAAAATATGTAGCCAAACTTTC
>JANAVB010029643.1:0-79116 GCA_029216955.1 Iris pallida
ACACCTATTCCAGCCTCGTCGCAGAATAAAGGAAAGCATCATTTAACCTTTTCTAATTCTTCTCCCGTCCTTGACTCGATAAAAAATATCTCTGGTGGTGCCTATGTGCCAGCCAGTGTAAAAGCTCTTTTGGGCGAGTCCTCTGAACATGGACAATAAAATCTCTGCTAAGAAAGTGAGTTCTGTTCAAACTGAACTTTCTGTTGCCCAGTTGTGCCAGGGCAAGCACATAAGAACAGATTACCCAACACAAAAAGGGATTCTGCCAAATTCCAAGAATGCAACTTCGAATCTTCCAACCCTGTGCATCTCAAGATCCCAGCAGGCCGGTAAGCTGCTAGTATCTCAGACAGATACATAAGTAGCAGACATGTCTGACCTCCGCACTTATCTCAACAGGCGTCAGTCAATACCTACTTTAGCAAAATGCAAACAACCTGCGCCAGTGGCAAACTTACGCCAGAAGCAGACTTCTGAAGTCAAGAACCCTATTACCTATGTAACCAACTCAGCACTTCCTTGTACACTCAAAGAATGGGACATCTCAAGAATCAGAATCATGTTCCTAACATCATTAAAGAATATGTTCCTTCGACTTATTCTCATCCTGTTGTAACCGACCTCCGTAAAATTCTTAAATAGAAGTGGAAGATCACAAATCTGTCTTATCCATCAGTAATGCAGCTCCAAGAACATCACTATAACCATCACCATGAGGTTGTTATCACCACCAAAATATGTCGAATCAGCGACGCCGAAAACGTTGCTAAAATAGGCAAATACATCGCTAAATCGAATTGGCGACGTAATTAGCGACGTTTCGACATAGTCGCGATTTACCTAGTCGCTAAACACAAAATGTCGCAATACGTCGCTATTGCGACGACAATAAGCGACGTAGATGCGTCGCTGATATAGCGAGTACTAGCGACGTACAGCGACTGCCTTTACCGACGTCACCTAGCGACGTTGTTGCGACGTCCGTTATAACCATGCTGACTTGGCATATCAGGACATTAGCGACGTTCTGCGACGTCGGTACGTCGCTACATTTTTGACACATAGCGACGTATTGGCGACGTCTATAGCTAAAAGGCGGTTTTGCCAGTCAGCATGGTAGCGATGTTTAGCGACTATCAGCGACATGTTGACACGTATTTAGCGACGTTCCGATACTTATTTAGCGACGTTTCTTTTCGTTGTTGTACATCGGTAAACTTCGCTAAACGTCGCTAAACTGGGAAAAAATTAAAAAATATATAGCATTTGCAGCAGCACCTACAGCAGCATTTGCAGCAGCATTTACTGGCCAATACAAGCCCTGGAGCAACCCTCCGTAGAATTTCCTGGGTTCGCCGACCCCTTCGGTGGAACACACAACACCGGCAGAAGATAGTAATGTAAAACACAGATATATGAAAACATTTCAACAATAGTGTCAAAAAATATGAAACACAATCACGAACACAAAGTATCCAAAAATATAATACAATAACAATATAAACACATAAAAGAACCAACAATGGACAATCACACAATAATATGTCGACTACGGCTGATCAGGAGGAGCATCACCGCTCTTGGAAAGAAGGTAAGCATGTTGTACTGGTGTAAGAACTACCGACGACGATAAAGGAGGAGGCAGTGTAACTGCTGTAGATGGAAGCAGTGTAACTGCTGGAGAAGGAGGCAGTGTAACCGCTGGAGATGGGTGCGTCCGCGTCTCCTCTAGGGCAAGCAGTCTGGCACTGCATTGCTCCATGCAAGCCGCTATCCTAGTAACGGTGCCGTGAATGGACTCCTACGTCTCGTGTACGTCCCTCACGGTGCGCTCGAGCTCGTCAAAGCGTGCGTTGACCGACGCAGTGTCCCCTTGCGCCTGAGACCCTGGCTGCTCAGAAATCCTCCTCAGCATATCATCGTGGAGCTTAGCAATCTGGCAGACAATGGTTTCCTCAACTCGGGCTAATTCGGCCTGTGAGGGCTGTGAATGTGCACTAGCAGAGGGAGCCCTGGATGTCTGCGTTGCAACAAATATACCGTAGGACCCCGTACCGTAGTACGTACCCCTATGAAGACCACCAACGACGGTCTTCCAGAGCTTGTCCTCCGACTGAGGTGGAGAGGGCTACGATGTACCAACCCCTCCCTCTGCAGGTGTACTAGCACTCGCACGCTCACGTATCCTAATAAACTCGTCCTATAAAATTGTGCATCTCTATAAATTAGTACTTACCTAAATTAGCTAATCGACGTCTAAAATATTTAATTATTATTAACTATATGGTTATCTATATATTCTTTAAGTTATGTTAAAATTAACGAAATCTAAATTAGTACTTACATAGCTCTGAGTAGCCCTCTCGTCGATGAGCTTTCCGTCATTCCGATGAATGGCCAGGAAGACGATCACCATGTTTGTGTCCTTACCCCTCTATACCTGCATGTTTGTTATATTTTATTCTTTATTAAAATAGAAAATTTTCTTTCCTACTATCAATAAAATCTTATATATTGCAATAAATTACATACCAGACGACAAAAATGCTCCGTCATAGGAATCGATCCACCACATCACATTCTGGCCCTTGTCCTAGACGCCTTCATCTTCTCCGACCGCTCTCTGTACCGGGGCTCATTAAATTGAGCCCTCATCGTGGTCCACTGGTCAGGCGTGATCCAACCAGCAATCGACTTTTCGGAGTGCTGACGAGCTTTCTGATCGTCAATTGCATCACGGATCAGCTTGGCGGCAACGACAGAAAACTGCCTCTCAATCTGCTCGGCCCGGTGTGCTAGGATAAATGGTTCATATTCTTGGTATCGACGATGGTAGTTCATATCCACAAGACCATGCTTGTCAATTTTTTATTCTTGATCTTGTATAGGATCGAACCAATCAACTTTGAATAACACAATCTTAGCAGGCTCTGTGCCATAATTATACGTCAATTCCACAATCTCCCGTAAGACGCCATAGAAATCATTTTCTAGAGTGACATCTTTGTAGTTTGTAGATTTGATACAAAAGCAACTATTTTTTGTGGAATCAAGATCTAGGAAGCTATCTCTGATGGGAGCATTTGTTGACTTGAACTTAAACCCATTCACGCAATATCTTGGCCATATTTTGATGGCATAAATTGGTCCCTTGGCAAGAGTTCTAACAGATTCATTCTCAAGGGTGACGTTCGGACGATCGACCTAAACATGAGAAGATACAAAATTAAGTTCAATGTTATGTTGTTTCTTGTGTAAATACATATGGAGGAAGATTCTAACTAGCTTCGTACATATGCATTCAACCAAGACGGGAAATAAAGTCTCATTTCTTCTTCTACTTCTTCATCTGCAATGTATGGTCTAATTAACCTCACCTCATCATTAAATTTGCTGAAAACCAATAAATTTTGGCCAATTAGTTAAATTATAATAACGTAATCAACAAATAGATGACTTGAACGTTGAAGATTTTTACTTACCACTCTAGCTTTTCCACTTCATCCTCCTTGCAGTTGAGTAATATATATAACTGGGCAGCCCTTAGTTCCTCATCATTCAAATATCCCTTTTTCAGTTTTCCAGAAGGCTTTCCAAGAGCATTGAAGACTTTCAATAATGCATCATTATATTCTATATCTCCATCGTCGTTCCTCGGAGCACTTGTTCTATTTGTAGCAATATGAGGCTTGAAATACATTGAACAAAAGTTTATAATCTCCTCAAGGACATAAGCTTCACAAATAGAACCCTCGACCCGTGCCTTATTTTTCACCTTCCTCTTCAGGTGGCTTAGATAGCGCTCAAACGTGTACATCCACCGATAACCGATGGGCCTACCAACACGTGCCTCATAGGAAAGATGAATTGGCAAATGCTCCATAGAGTCGAAGAATCCAGGAGGAAACACCCTCTCAAGCTTACACAATGTTACTGCAATGTCCTATTTTTCAAGCCGATCGACGAGCAACTTAGTAGAACAAAGATCTCTGAATAATATGCTAAGCTCTGTCAGTGGATCCCAAACAACCTGGGGTAAGAATTCCCGAAATGCAATCGGGATTAACCTCTCCATAAAAATGTGACAGTCGTGACTCTTCACACCCTGTAGTTTGTTCTCCTTCGGGTCAACACATCTTCTCAAATTCGATACGTACCCGTTTGAAAATTTTAGGCCCTGGATCCACCTACAAAGTCTACCTTTGTCCTCCTTGTCCAGTGAGAAAATGGCCTTGGGCTGCTTATACTTCCCACTGCCTTCCTTTATCAAATACAACTCTGGACGTCTGCATATTTCTTCAAAGTCCAACCTGGCCTTGGGATTGTCTTTTGGCTTCCCTTTTACGTCCATCACAGTATTTATTATATTGTCAAAGACATTCTTCTCGATTTGCATGACATCTAGGTTATGTCTGAGCAGATGGTCACTCCAATATGGCATGCCCCAGAATATACTTCTCTTCGTCCAGTTGTAAGCGCGACCAAATCCATCACACTTGTATCCCGCTATAGGCTCTTCAATAGCACTTGACAATTCTTTATCTTCCTCCCATATCGTGTCCCCGGACCACCGTGGCGGTGGACTGGATTCTCTACTATGCCAGCACGAAAAGCATTCATGTTCCTCTGGTACGGATGATCCTTTGGCAGGAACTGTCGATGACAATCGAAGAAGCACAATTTTCCTCCGTTTTTTAAACAGAAAGCCTTAGTACGATCCATACAATACGGACATGCGAGACGACCATGGGTGCTCCAACCAGATAAAATTCCATAGGCCGGGAAATTATTGATGGTCCACATTGGTGTGGCCTTCATCTGAAAGTTTTGCTTTCTGGAAACATCATATGTAGTTGCACCTACTTCCTACAACTTATTCAGCTCATCTACCAAGGGCTGTAAGTACACATCGATGTTCCTCTTCGGGTTCTTCGGACCTGGAATAATAACAGTTAGGAACATATAAGGAGTCTTCATACACATCCAAGGCGGCAAGTTGTACGGAGTAACAATCACAGGCCAACAAGAATATTGTGAGCCCAAAAGTCCAAATGGGGTAAAACCGTCAGAGGGAAGTCTCAATCTGATATTACACGGCTACGAAGCAAAATCGGGATACACTCGATCAAAGTGCTTCTATGCTTCCCCGTCGGATGGATGATCCAGTACTCCATCTATTCGTTTCCACTTGTGCCAACTCATATTATCAGCTGTCTCCTTTGCCATAAACAACCTCTACAACCGCGACGTCAAAGGCAAATAGTGCTTCGAATCTGTTGGCTTGTATGTACCAGAAGTCCTTGTTGTACTAGTTGCCTTGAAGCAATCGGCACCACAAAATCTGCAGGCATCTTCATCCTTGTCTTCCTTATAGTACAACATGCATCCGTTGTGACATGCATCAATTTTTTCATACCCCATCCAGAGCGATATCACTATTCTCTTAGATTGGTAGAAGTCTTTAGGTAACTTGGCCCTCTGGCAATATATCTTTAATTAACTCCAGGATTCGGTTGTAGAATTCTTGAGACATGTTGAAATCTGATTTTATGCTCAGTAGTCTTGTAATCACCTCCAACGGTGAATGGTCATCACAACCAGGATATAAAAGAGTCCTTTCATTCTCCAGCAACTCCATGAACTTTGCAGCATCGGCATTCGGTGCCTCTTCAGCTGCATATTGATTTTTCGGATCGAAATTAGGCCCTGCAGCATCGAAAACTATGTTCGTCCACCCTTGGTCGTAATCAGCATGCTCGTAGACATCTACATAAGGCTCCATATAAGGCTCCGGCTCGGATGCTAAAGGCACAAGTTCTCCGTGTGCGGTCCACTGATAATAATTTGGCATGAAACCCCTCGAATATAAATGATATATCACATCCACTTTCGAATGATACTTTAAGTTACGACATCTCGCACATGGAGACTTAATTTTTGTACGGTCCATGTACTGAGGGAACGCTTTGGCAAACTGCAGGAACTGTTGCACACCCTGTATAAATTCATCCCGTACATCGCACATGTCATCAGGATGACGATTATACATCCATAAACGGTTCTACATATAGTAATTCATGTCCATTTTAAGATAATTCTGCAAAGATTGACACTCAATGTATAATTCATATATATTTTGTAATTCCAGAAAAAAAACAAGTGTGAGAATGGATGGCTCAGAACACATTTTCGAAAGCAGGTAAAAATGTTATATTCATTTTTTTCGAAAGCAGATAGAAAGGTTATATTCAATTTTTTGACAAGTGTGAGAACGGATGGCTCAGAGCACAACCCAAAATTCATTCTAGCATACATTAGTGTGAATCATCTATGTTTGTACATATGGTGTAGTATATGTTCTTATCGTATTTAGTATCTGAAGAATGTATCAGAACTAAGATGAACTCACATAATGTAATACTAAGACATCATCTACTATAATAACAGAATCAAAATAGGTTGTCTTATCATCATTACCGAGGGATGGAGGTTAATTGGAGGAAGTTATTGCAGAAAGTGAAGACCGACATGAACTGACGCACGAAAATGAGGGGCTCAAAGCTGGAACAAGTAAAGTTGTGCTTTGGAAAAAGAACTCTTGTAAACTCTTTGTTCATAAAGCAAGCTATAATTAAAGAATACAGAACAAGTATCAAGTTCCTAACTCAAGTATAGAGCTTACAAGAGTCATAAACTCGATACTTGTTCTGTATTCATTATATCTTACTTTGTGAACAAAGAGCTTATAAGAGTAGAACATCCAAAACACAACTTTACTTGTTTCAACTTTGATCTCCTCCTTTTCGTGCGTCAGTTCATGTCAGTCTGCACTTTCTGCAGTAACGACCACAAGTTTTATGTTCTTCAACGATATATTTCACATGCTTAATTGCCAAGTGTAGGGACGAATGGCTCAGAACACAACCCAAAATTCATTCTAGCATACATTAGTTTGAATCGTCTATGTTCTGTACATATGGTGTAGTATATGTTCTTATCGAATCTAGTATCTGAAGGACGTAACAAAATCAAGACGAACCCACATAATGTAATACTAAGACATCATCTACTACTAAAAGATATAGTGATAGGTTGTCGTATCATCATTGCCGAGGGATGGGGGTCGGAGGACTGTCAACTTTATCTACGGCTACATAATTTCTACCTCACCAGTCGAATGGCTGCAGGGACTATGTCCTGATCACCATGTTATACCGTAGATTATTGCAAATTTCTTATAGCAAATGTCGTACATAGATTTCTACCTCGCTATTCGAATGGCTGCAGGGACAGTGTCTGGCTGGTACCAATCTAGTGTCTATCGAAAGAATGATGGTCATTGCGACATGTGGCATTTTAAAATTATTGCCTATTTCCTTCCTTTCCAATTCTCAGCAAGTTAGAATTATTTCCAATTTATATTATCGACGTGACAACCTGCGAGCAGGAGGCTATCGGAAGGGCTTGTATGTCACTCACACATTAAACATACCTGGCTGTCATATGTCAACACACACACACATACATGTTCACACATAAACTTGTGACACCACACACGCACATGTATGCTAATACACACGCACACACCTAGCAAACTGACACAACTGTATATACCCTCACAAACACACAGGTGCAAGGAGGTAGTATGCTCCCTGTATATATGAGTGATGGAGATCGAGTGTGTACAGCAAAATAGCAGGGTACATGAGTGTATACAAACCCCCCTCCCCCGCCCGCCCGACCACCCATTAACGCCCCCCTCCGGCCACCCTCCCACCCATTCCCGGCCCTCGCCCGCCCACTCCCGGCCACCGCACGCGTCCAGAGCTATTTTGTGTGTGTGTGAGAGAGAGAGGGAGAAAGAGGGGGAGGGCTACCTGAGGAGAAGGGAGGAGGAGGAGGAGGCCGGCGGAGGGAGATCGCCGGAGGAGGGTGCGAGCGCCGGAGGAGGGAGAGCGGGAAAATTGGGAAGAAAAAAAAATTTGGGGAATGATCGCAAAAAAAAACCCTCCTGCCCTATATGAAACATTTAGCGACGTCAGCATGCGGACGTCGCTAAATGTCGCTGATTAGTAATATACGGCGACGTTCTATAACAGTCGTCGCTACGCGTCGCTATATTTAAATAATTAGCGACGTGTAGCGACGACATTGCGACACAGATTCCCATTTAATAAATTAATGTCATTATTTGTCGCTATTAGTCGCCAACAACGACGAATAGCGACGACACATTACCATGTCGCTAAATTCTGAAAAATTAGCGACGCCCGTTCATGGATTTGCTAAATTCGTCGCAAATCTGCCATAATTTGGTAGTGTATCAAATGCTGTTGTCAATCAGCTAAACGATCTGTCTTCGATCGTCTGAATTACACTCAGATTCCTCAACCGACGGTAGTGGATGAAGATGAATTATTGTATGCCTTTGTCAACATGACGTCTCGAAGCACTGGGGGTAAAAAATGCTCGAGATGCAATGTATCCCGTAACCCCAGTTAATAATACTTAGATCAGATTCATGAATCCGGCAAAGGAGTATACCAATATACCAGATCAAGAAGTCGAGACACAATCGGTCAAAGGAATCTTCCTTCCGACCAAGAAACCATCGCTCAAAGGAATCTTCCCGATTACAACCAAGATTCCTTCAGTCAAAAGGATGTCCCTTTCACTTATTCTGGGGGTAGTTCCTTATATGACTTTGATGTTGATAGTAAAAGTTCTGAAAGGACCATCTTTTCTACTAGCTCGTCTTCGATAGCTACAGAAGTGACTTCTTATGTCATCACAGAAGATCAAGATGCTTCTGGTTCTAACAGTCAAGAGCAGAGAATTGCTGCTTTCGAGGCTAGTTTGAAGTGCATGGTTGAGATGAAGATAGGCATACATGCCGTAATTATGACACAACATACGGTTCCACCAGTTGTGAATCTAATTTCGACCCAAGAACCTATAACGACATCAGCTCCCATCAACATTAGTCTCGGGATACTCTCTCCTCACACCGGTTCCATACCTGTACAAGCTATTCCAAGTCAATCTGGTACTTGGGGTGGTACTTATCATGCAGTACCCCCTCCCAACATATCTAATCAATCAACTACTCCACAATCATTGAGAAATACCAATGAGGCCGTAAAACTTTTACGTACTCAATTTGAAGTCTTCAAACAGAAAGTCGGCTTGCAGAAGCTTGGGATCAAGCAGCCTTATCCTATAGAGTGGAAGGAAGTCCAATTTTCTTCCAAATATAAACCCCCTACTATTATGCTGTTTGATGGTACCGCATATCCAAGTCAGTACCTTAATCACTTTGAGGTAATGACTAATCAACTATAGCAAAATGATGCTCTACTTACTAGAGTGTTCGTCGAATGTTTAGTAGGTGCAGCTTACGACTGGTATCGCAGTTTGCCAGATGGTTGTATAACTTTTTTATCTGGATTCAAACAAATGTTCCTGGAATAATTTTATGAGGGAACAAAAGACATGACTATATCTGCTCTTATTAAAATTAAACAACGACATAATGAAACAACTGAACGGTTCATTGAACAATTTTACCGTGAGGTACTCAAAATGCCTCTCGGAACTCCAGATGCTTTGACTATAGACACTTGCTAGTCAAACCTGTTGCCTGTAATCAGCATGTAGACAGGATCGACACAGTTCTTGGATTGGCCTTCATTCATAGTGAATGCTAAAGCAGCAGAAGAAAGTGCTAACAAGTTCAAACAATTAGGTATTCAGATGCCTAATCTTCACAAAGATAAACATGCTACACCAAATAACGGTGGCCGTCAGAACAACCGCAAGGGTAAAGAGACTTTGGCTATCAATGTCAAAGGCAAAGAAACTATAGCCGTCAATATAGGTCAATCAACACCTACACCAGCGGCACCACCGCACAGAGCACCACGTTCGAAAGAAGAATACTCCTTTGATGAAGATGATGTCATAAGAATCTTTGATTGCCTGATCAAGAGCAATAAACTTCAACTATCGGAGGCAAAATGGCCAGAGGAAGTAGGTAAAATTGACCACCCTAAATATTGTGTTTACCACAGGTTTATCGGACATCCGACTCGAGCATGCTATGTGCTTAAATGTAAGATCCAAGAGATGGTTAATTCTGGTACAATCACTCTCTAACAAGATGAAAAGCCTATAATGACGAACATCATCCCTACAGTTTGGCAATTTTCCTGCTCAACTAGGGCAAGACAGCGTCATTCCCATCCCGAGAACTACTTTGGAGATTGTTAATCTTCCACCTGCATGAACTAATGGTCTTGTTCCTCTATCTACTGATAAAGGAGAGATTATGTAGATTCATCCTAATTTAGTGGCTGACATTGAAGCACGTTCTTCAAGGTCCAAGAAAGCAACCAAATACAAGTCATGTCACATGACTTCGTTGGGTGAATATTGTCTTCCACCTTAACTGCCATTTTCACTTCGGTGACAGATCCTTCTTCTTCTTCTCCTGAGACAATGCTGTCAAAGCTAGAACCCAATTATCAACCAGCCTTCCATATATATAGTCAACAATCCCGTGAACTCATGAAGAAGATGGGATATGATCTACAAAAGGCTCCCAGCCTGAATCATGGAAAATGATCTCCTGTACCTCTTTCTCTATGTCTTTCACACAACCAATCTTCTGTTAGTTTGGGTTACTGGACAAACTATTCATCTTGCCAAAAGAAACCTTCCAAAAGTAAGATCCAGTCAAAGAGTTGTAATATGGTGTCCTTCGAACCAGTATTTGAAGAAGAGGCCTTAACTGGTACCAGGTTTGGAAGAATTTACCTGAGAGACTATTCAGAAGGTCAAGAGAACCCTGCTCTAGCTCCAGAGGCTCCTCCAGCATCATCTTCTTCTGCTGTCAATGTTCCATCGGTTTCATCACCTCCAGTAGAACTAACTCCTCCCAAACCGACGGTAGTCGACAAAGGAAAGCAACCTATCCGCATTGATAAAGTATTAAAAAAAACTCCAGCTCTGGGACTTGAAAAGCCATATAACTTTGATATACTGGCTTAGCTGGCTAATACTCCGGCAAGGTTATCAATTTTTGAGCTACTGCGTCTCTCAAAAAAAACTCGAGAAACATTGAGTGAAGCTTTGATGCAAGTTGATACTTGTCTAACACTCCTCCAGAAGCCAGAGGCGGAGCCTGTAACCAGCTTTCATTGTCATAGTGTTATGGAGCTGATGCCCAACATCACCTTTACACAAGATGATATGCTACTGAAAGATAATCGCCATGACTGACCCCTCTACTTAACGGGATATGTCGATACCATGAAGGTTGATCGCATTTTGATCGACCCTGGGTCTGCACTCAGCATCATGCCAAAGACTCTACTAGATGTATTAACGATTCCTGTACATAATCTTTCAACAACCGTAACGACAATCTTAGGATTTAATTCTGGAAGAAGTGAACCCTTGGGAAAGATTCGCATAAAAGTTCAAATAGGCAATCTTCGTACAAAGGTTACTTTCTATGTGATCGATAATCATGGATCCTATAATTCTTTGCTGGGAAGACCCTTTTTGCATGAGCATAACATTGTACCATCAACACTCCACCAATGCTTCAAATATGTAGATGTCAATGGAGAAGTCTAGAAGGAAGTAGCTGACCTAAATCCTTTTAGGGGTATTGAAGCTTATTGTACTGATTCTCGAATGTACAAGGAAGAGTTCATGAAGGTTGTGTTAGCGATGGATAGTGAGAAAGATCAGAAAGACACGTCAAATGATGTTCTCATAATCCTCGTCAAAGGACGTACTACTCGTCCATCTTCTTTTCAAATATAGACTATCCATCTTTCCTCTCATAACAAACAGCCTCCTGCTGTAAAAATGAAATAGAGGGAGCTTACCTCTTCTGCGCCTCTTGATATCGACCTTCGTCGTAACAAACGTTCTCCTTCTCCTTCTCTGGTTATCATCCTTATTAAACCTTCTGTTAAGGCCAAGAATCATATTGTAAATGATGATGTACAAATCAATAAAGAGCATCTCCTTTACAGTATACTTATGTTTTTTATTATACTCGATGTTATGTAGAAATATTAGATAACTTCGAACCACTTACAATAGGAGCAGTTCAACCTCTCCAAGACAAAGTATTGCTCGAACCAATGCAAGACACCTTCTTCTTAGTTCATTCCAGGAAGAAAGATGAATTCCCTATACTTTTTAGTAAAGGAACAGAACATAAGATCTTGCTCGATAATGAAGAAGAAAATCAAGATAGCGGAAGACTTCAACTACGTCGCTACAGTCAATAATCAAAAGATATTATTCAAAAGATGGGCTATAATTTTAAAGCTGGTCTCAATGGTGGTAAAGAAAGACAAACTCCTATTCGTATTCTTGCTCCAAAAGGAAAGTCACAACATTATTACAGCAAAACGAAGCAGGGATTGGGTTATACCTCGCCAATTCCGACTCCAGAAGCCTCTGAATCCGATAAAGAAGAACGATCTAACTCTTCTGACTATTTTATGGGGTTCAGACACCAGTATAGGACAGTCCATCGAGTGACTCTATCTTCCAATAAGGTAACTGTCGAGTTCTCGAAAGACGATGAAGACTTTGCCGAAGCACCTGAATTTGATCCTTGGGCACAAAAGAATGGATACTCAATGGGAACTTTGCTTCGAACAACGTAAGCCTCCAACCGAAGATCAGTTGGTTCAAGTCGATGTTGGAGACGAAGTCTCCCCAAGACCAATATTCATTAGCAAAAGCCTCCCTGAAGCAGATAAACAAGAACTGATTCAGCTTATTAGGGAATAGATTAATGTATTCGCCTAGAGTTATGAAGACATGCCGGGATTGGATCCCAGACATACCAGGATTGGATCTCCGGATCGCTACCCACAAGCTCAATATTATGTCGAATGTGAGGCCAGTCAAGCAACAACAACGTCGATTCCGACCTGACATGATGGACGCCATAGAAGCTGAAGTCAAAAAGCTCATCGCATGTGGATTCGTCAGATAATAACAACATCCTGACTGGGTGGCTAATGTTGTCCCAGTTATGAAGAAAATAGGAAATGTCAGGGTCTACATCGACTTTAAAGACCTTAATGAAGCTTGTCCCAAGGACGAATTTTCTCTTTCGATCACTAATGTCATGATCTACAATACTTGCGGATTTGAACGAATGTCATTTATGGATGGATTCTCAGGATATAATCAAATCAAGATGCACCCAGAAGATGAGAAACATACATCTTTTCGTACTCCTCTCGGGGTATATTGCTACACTGTTATGCCGTTTGGTTTAAAAATGCTGGTACAACTTATCAGCGGGCTATGAGTACTATCATCCGTGATCATTTGCCAAAAATAGTTGAATGTTATGTAGATGATATTGTTGTCAAAAGTCATCTAAAGGAAGACCACATCCAAGACTTGAGAACTATATTCGATCGAATGCGCCAATATCAACTCAAGATGAATCCCACTAAGTCATTACTGGGAGTTTCTAGTGGCAAATTTCTCGGATTTGTTATTACCTCTAAAGGTATACATGTTGACCCTGAGAAAAGCAAATCTATTCAAAAGATGCGTCCTCCACGAAACCTAAAAGAGCTACGAGGATTCCTGGGACGACTTGCGTACATCAGAAGATTTATCTCAAATCTCTCTGGACGCTGTAAACCGTTCACTCAACTCATGAAGAAAGGTGTCTTTTTTTTGGACTAAAAAATGCCAGCAAGCATTTAAAGATATAAAGTGGTACTTGATGAACCCTCAAGTTCTCGTGCCTCCAGTCTCAGGAATACCCTTCCTGATGTATGTTCGAGCGATGGATCATTCATTGGGTGCCTTACTAGCTCATAAGAATAAAGAAGGTCATGAGAAAGCTATTTATTATCTTAGCCGTACAATGATCGAAGCTGAATATCGATAGAGCCTAGTGGAAAAAGAATGTCTAGCTTTGATGTTTGCTGTTCAAAAGACGAGATATTATATCGCCAGCCAAACTATTCATGTTATTTCTAGAGTTAACCCTCTCCGGGTCTTGATAAAGAAGCCCAGTACACTCAATTCTAGGCTTGCTATATGGGCCATATTATTAGCACAATATGATATGGCTTATGTTCCTCAAATGTCTGTTAAGGGTCAAGCTCTTGCTGACTTCCTGGCATCCCATCTAATTCCCAAAAAATTTAAAATCTGTGATGAGATTCTGGACAAAACTTTTGAATCCAACATAATTTTAGAAGAAATTCTTGCTTGGCGTCTATTCTTCGACGGTGCATCCAGAATAGGACCAAAAGGTGCCATTATTGCTGGAGTTGGAATCGTCCTCGTATCGCCAGAAGAATTAGCTATTCAAAGAGCTTATTCTTTAGACGAGTCATGTTCCAATAACATGGCTGAATACAACGCTCTACTCATTGGTCTCCAATTGGCTAAACAATTAGATATTGAATATCTTGAAGTATATGGAGACTCTAAACTGATTGTCAATCAGGTTAGATGCACGTATGAAGTTCGACACCAGGATCTCATCCTATATCATGAAGCGGCAGTTAGGCTGACTACATCGTTCAAGGGTTTCTTTATTGAACATGTACGTCGGGCATGCAATATGAAGGCTGATGCATTGGCTAATCTGGCAGCCGTATTAGCAATCCCAGTGAAAAGGTAACAAATGATTATCGTCACTAACAGAGAGTTATTTTGTATTGAGAATAACTCAAATATTGAGTTCAGTAATTCCACTGAAATCAATGGTATTAATGAAGACTGGAGAGTTCTTTTCGTTGACTTCGTGGTACATAACATTTTATCTGAAGAATCTAAGGAAACTACAAGATTTCGTAAGCGATAACTCCAATTTTATTTTAATCATACTTCCAAGACCCTTTATCGACGAACATTTGATGGTCTACTCTTACGTTGTCTTGCTGGAGATGAAGAAAAATAAATACTACGGGAAGCTCATGATGGTGTATGTGGTGCACATCAGCCTGGTCCTAAATTAAAAGAACGTATCGGACGTATGGGCTACTATTAGCCTACCATGGTATCAGATGCCATTGAATATGCAAGAAAATGTCGAGCCTATCAAATCCATACAAACTTCATCCATCAATTGTCAGAGTCCTTCATCTAACTGCCACATTATGGCCCTTTGAAGCTTGGGATATGAATGTCATTGGTCCTATCAATCCACCGTCGTCTAGAGGACATCGGTTTATACTAGCTATAACCGATTATTTTTTGAAATGGACCGAAGCTATACCTTTATCTGAAGTCAAGACCAACAGCGTCATCAACTTCATTAAACATCATGTGATATACAGATTCGGTATTCTTCGACGAATAATTCATGATACTCGACCCCAATTCATCAGTCAAAAGTTTACTCGATTTTGTGATGATAACAGAATCAATAATGTTGCTTCCATGGCCTACAATCTTGCAGCTAACGTTTGGCTGAAGCATTCAACAAAACTATTATCAAGTTTCTCAAGAAATTCGTTTCTACCAATAAAAGAAACTGGAGTAAATTTTTTGGAGAATGTCTATGGGCTTATCGTACTACTATACGTACTCCGACCGGTTGTACACTTTCCTCTTTGGTGTATGGATACGAAGCTGTCCTACCATTAAAAATTCAAATCCCCTCCTTAAGGATTGCAATTGCTAATGAACTCACAACAGAAAATAATGATCGCCTTCGACTTCAGGAGCTTGAAGCGTTGGACGAGAAACGGTTACTAGATCAAAAGTATATTGAGCTATATCAAGCTCGTATCTCCAAAGCTTTTAATCGAAAAGTCAAAAATACGAGCAATCCAAAAAGGCGAAATAGTCCTTACTGTCAGACGTCCTATGACTGTGACACACATGAGCAAGGGAAAATTCGAAACGAAATGGGAAGGTCCTTATATTGTAAGCAAGCTTTTCTCAAACGGAGCTTATCAACTAACCGTGATGGATGGCCGAGTTGCTATGATGCCTATCAACGACAAATTCTTAAAAAAATACTGTCTGAAGGAAATGTAAGATATTCTTTGAATGTTGTACATACTAAAAGAGTTGAGTTGTTGTCTTTTGTTCACCCTTCTGATAAACTCTTAAAACTCTGGGCGGAATATATCCACATCATATCACCTGATCATAAACCCAATCTTTTGGAACCCAATCGTTTTAAAAGATATCTTATTTTTGAATCCCAGCTGATTCAAAGATAATCAATAAATATATGAATTCATGTTCGTATTACCTCTGAATTTTATCATCTACATCAACGACTTATTACGTCCATATTACCTCTGATAAAGTCGTCTTTTGAAATGACAATATTCTAAAAATTATATTCTGTCACGTCCACATTACCTCTGAACGGATATAATTAGTATTGTTATTTTCTTTTAGGAGATATGTCATGTCCGGTACCTCTGAACATATTTTTCTACTCTTATCTATTACTTATATCTACTATAAGTATATAATAAGTAATGGAAACACAAAAAGAGCATTAATTCTTATTTCAATAATGTTCAAAATGTTAAAAAATATATCATTTTAAAGACAAGAAGACAAAATCTCCTATAGATTTCTTCATTGGGGAGGCTGAGTGCTAAGATCAATGATCAGTCTTTTCAAATTCTCAGCCTTCTCTACTCTGGAGTCGAGTATCCTTTGTCTAGCAAGAGCTCTCCCAGACTCTGGATCAAAAGGTTGCAACGAATTAGCTCAGTGTTCCGGTTCAGCACCTTCGATTTGGATAAGTGCATCCCGTTGCCTCCTCAAGTCATCTAATTGACTCGCAGCAATTTGATGCATTTCCAATACCACTTCTTCGCGTCGTCGAGCTGCTTTGACTGCTTCTTGGAGCCGAGCCATTCTAATTTCTAGATCCTGGAGGTGAACTTGATATTCAACCGCTTCTTTTTCTTTCTCTGCAGCTTCGTACTTATAGCACTCAACAGAAGAAGTTGTCTCGACAATACGAGATTCTAACTCTGCAGAGCACTGTGAGAAAGCTACCATAGAAGCTTCGAACTCTGCTTTTCGTATTGTAGCTTCACGAGCTATCACCTTGCATTCAGCATCTACGAGTTTTTGGATGTTTCCTCTTGTTAGATCTTTATAAGATTTGATTGATTCTTCAAGCTCATTCAAAATATGATCAAAATAGTTGACTCTATCTAGATCACCAATCTTGCAGATGGCTCCAATGATGAAAGAAGAAGGGCCCCTTACTGACTCATAAGGTTGATCCTTTTCCATGACCATTTGAATAAGAGGCTTCAGAGAAGTGAAAAAAGTATTAGTATAAGCTTCGACGACAGCTCTGTTTATCGCAGATATCCCTGGGGTAGCCACTTCTGTTGAAATTCTTATTTCTGTAGTAGCTGGAGGAATTATATATTGTACACCAGGAGACCCAAGTACTGGCATCATAGAAGAACTTACCTCTCTAGTTTGGGTCCCCATATCCAGGGGATCCATAGTCGAGCTAAAACTGAATGTGGTCGATGTAGCTTTTGCAAGTGTCCCCACAGGACCCACTGTAATCAAGATACACAGTCATTACATATAAATTACAAGAAGTAAGATAAATAATAGTATAATTTTACCTGATCCTGGCAATACATATGGGGTTTCATAGGGCATGTCCAGATCAGAGCGGAGCCTAGCCATAGTATTTTCGGATACTGCTACCTAACTACTTCCAGCTTCGAAACCGTCTGATAAGAAACGGCTGCTTTCGGCCCCTCATTCTACTTATTCAGCTGGGGCAATCTCTGTTGCATCCCTGAATTCAAAATCTTGATCGGTATGGGTCTGAGTCTCTGCAACAACAGTATTGGAATTTTCATCATTCCCAGCATCTTCAAGTGCCGTAGTCTGATCTTCGTTATTTTTAGGCTTATTAGTTTTTGGGCTTAGATGCCCCTTCTCAACAACAGGGTGCTCCTCACCCTCAGCAGTAGTTTGGTCTTCTTCGATTGGTAACTCTTGATTTAGCGGGACTTCCACTAAAGCTTGGTCTCTTTCAACAGCGCTTGTAGAATCATCTTCGAATACATCGTCGTAGTCACAGCCTTCGAGAGCCGCTATCGTTTCTTGATTCTCTTGAGAATGAGTAGGAGTTTGGGCTACGGAAGGAACAGTGACATCAGGATTAGATTCTGTAAAAGGCAATTCCTACTCAGGAAGTGTAGTCTTTGGAACTCATGGAGTTGGAGATGAAATCATAATTCCTGCGACAAATAGTGCAGTTACAGGAATAGTCATTTTTGTGATTATGGACTCTGAAATCTCTTCTGTAATGATCGGAGCCAGAACGCTAACCTCTACAGATAAAAAAGAACAATATCAATATGTTACTCAATCAATATCACATTAAAAGAGTATTAAAATTTACCTTGTGGAGGTGGCACATCTTGTGAAAGCAATGTTTCTTGATGGTCTTTTGGAGTCACAATTAATCTCCTTTTGGCCTTGCGCACAAGCGGCAACTCAAGTTCTTCTTTGACCTCATCGAGGTCACCTTGCATATTGAGTTCTCTAGTAACCTCTTCTTGGGCAACATGGCTACTTCTTGGAACTGAAGAAGGAGTTGCTTCTCCTCCAGAGGATGCTCTAGTATGCATCTATTTTGTCCTAGTGGTGGGACGCCCTGTAATGACCAATATAGTCTTCTTTTTCTTCTCTGCAGCCTTGGAAGAAGAAGGGAGATCACTAGGATGTGAAGGAGCTGATGAATGTCCCGTCTTTCTTTTCCTTCTAAGTCCCTTTGCTGGGGACTTCTCCTTTCATATCTTCAGTGATACATCTAGTGGATCATTAACTTCGTCACAAAAGCCTACGAGAGAGGCTTCCAGAGGTTCGTCAGTGGATTCGTGATTCTCTTCATCTCTGAAAGATTGTGCAGTGCGAACCCTAGCACTTGAACATCTATTACTGGCAAAACTGTCAGCCAGATGGAAGCTTTCGGTAAAGGTGTTGGCTGAAGTATACAAATTTGCGTATGTATATAACATACGCGGGCCTATCTGAGAGACTTGGGGCATCGAGAATGCGGCCTTAGTGCCTCTTGTATTGTAGTATCTCCAAGCCCTGACATTATCTATTAGGTAACCCTTAGCCTGTAAACAGGTGGTAGCATTACCCACATGTAGTTGATCATAGCCGAACTGTCGAACAAATCGGCTTGGTAAGTACGGTTCCAGAAAACACTCGACTTCAAACTGGTACACTAAATGTGATGGCGAGATTGTCTTCAACTATGTGAACTCAGCCGAAGATAGACGGAGAGGTGCTGCTTCTAGATCCATGAGTTGTGGAGGGAGATTCTCATATCCTGGAGAAGGAGGAACACAATGAAATCTCCATCCAGACCCTCGGTTCAAAGCTCTTCGGCATTCTGACAACACGTTTATATTCCATCGAGCATTGGAATAACACCTGATAAAATTACCTCTGATTGCACCCATATCGGGGTCCATCAAATCAGGGTAGTACAACAACAACCACCCAAATAGATATGTGTACGGCATTTCGGTTCGAGGGAAGTCATCCCGAGAATTCTTATCGTACACCATGGTGTTAACGAAAGAATGCAAACCTGCGTTCAAGCGGCCTGTTATCGCCGAGAGAAGATCCATCTTGTAGCCGAATACTAGACGCACTAGGGCAAATAGCACACCTCGATGGAATCGATTGACGAAACTGGCTCCGGGTATCACAAACTGCCGTAACCAAAAAGCAGGAAAACCCGCTAGCTGGATTTCTTGAGACATGGTTCTGTAACCCTGTCTAAGATAAATTTTGATTGGAGCCCCAGCAGTGAATGGGTACCAATCTACATCCAAGATAAATTTTGATTGGAGCCCCAACAGTGAATGGGTACCAATGGTTCTGTAACCCTGTCTAAGATAATTTTTTTTATCAATTTTTCTATATTGCTACGGTCGAGCAGTTTGAAGAAACAAGGATCGCAAGCTTGACTCTCGACAATCTTTTCTTCATGAGCATGCCCCAGAAAAAAGTATGGCAACCATTTGGTAGTGTAGCAAGTCCCCTTGGAACCACTCTTATAATAAAGGGAATAGATCATATAGTGGTATAATAATTTTTCAAACACAGCCACCATTTTAGGGTTCTCTGCTGAGAGAGAATCCAATTCCTCGTTTGTTGGCACATATTCTTCATAAGGATTTTCACCCATTGGCAAATGTGAAAGATACTTCATTTTATGAAGTGCGAAGTCGATTTCCCCGTGAGGCGTCATGAAGTTACCGATCCTCTTATTATATCTTTCAACTAAAACCAAAAATATGTGAGCATTCGGACGAAAGCCATGAGCAGTGTTCCAGTTCGGATCATAGAGCTCTAATTCAAGGAGTTTATCCTTAAAATAATCCAAAACCCAAACCACTACACTGCTCCAGCGTTTTATGTCAGGGTTTACTATGCCTGTTAAGCGCATGGTTTGGTCTGGGTATCTTTCTTCAGCCTTCGCAAACATGTTCGCAAAAAAAGGTACTCTGACGGGAAGCAGTATTGATGAATCTTCAGGAGGTATACAGCTTGGTCTCAAACCTCTCAGATAGGAGCTGTATCTCTCCGAAGTACTGTAGAACAAATCCTTGTTCTACGGACCCAATCGGTAGCATATCTTCCCGACTCTGGCCTGTTGAATCAGTGTCAGATCCCATGCCATATGTCGGGGATAACTGGAAATGCATATCGAGACAAAGACAAGTGTCTTGACATTTCTGTGAGGTACATAATTCTGTCCCCACATTGATAAAATATGTCTTCTCTCTTTGCTTTGGGCTGGGACGTCTTCTTGATCGCCTCTCCAAACAAGAAAGCTGGTTTCTTATGGACGACATTGTCCAGACTTTCCAAAGGCTCGCCGTTCATCGAGCATAATAAAGTGGGATTCTCTTGAGCTGCGAGCATAGCTCTTCGGGACTCATGAAGATCATATTGAGGGTATTGTACGTGGGATAAGTCTTCTCGATATTTTGACTCATTGAAGCTGAAGCATATCTTTCAGCATTAGGGTCTTCTCTGAGATCAACTACAAAAAGAAGAGAGTAAAAGATTAATTATGAAGCCTATATAACAGTATCTAAATTTTAAACAGGTTGGACGAAGTCATAGGTTGCACAAGCTCACAAGTTGTGCGAGCATCTAAAAATATATATAATTTAGGTCGTACATGATTCTACGTTGCGCAAGCCTACAGAGTGCGCTTGCTGTCAGCTCAAGATTAATATGAATTTAAGATCTACATTAGGCAAGTTATCAAGTTACGCCTAGTGCAAACTTGAAATGCGCATGTTTGAAGGGTGCATTCACGCAAGTCAGAAGGCACAAATTTGAAACATGCACAACACAGTTCGTAAAAACAAACAGTGTATTTTTAACACAGCCAACACTCTATAAAAAGGAGGCACGAGTAAAGAGAGTGCGCGCCTACACTCTAAAAAGAGGTGGCGCACGTTACAGAGTGTGTAAATCAATCAAAAACTCTAAAAAGAGATGATTGAATCTGGATTCGTTTGTTCACTGGCGCCTAAGCGATGGTCAATTTGTTCTTTGAAGATCACCTTCGAGAGGTGGGTTGGATTATTTAGCTCTCAATGATAGAGGCGTGTAACAAGGCACCCTCGGTGGTGATGCGCTCGATGAAGGCCCAGCAATGGCCTTTTCCTTATCGACGACGGACTTCCTTGGTGCCATTTGACGATCGTCGGAGGAGCTTCGGGAGTTAGGATGGAGAAGATGAAGGGTTTGAGGAAAATAAATTTTTGGAGAAAGTTAAAAAATCCTCTTTGAACAACTATTTATAGCCAAAAGGGTATTCCAAAACTGTTGTGCAACTTGCGCTAAAAAATGAAATTGGTTAAACATTGACTGGCGCAACTCGTGTCAAATTTTCTAATTCAAAGTATTTCAAAATTTGAAATCTTTCAAAACTTTGAAAACTTTGAAGGGGGTCTTGTAGGAGTCTAAAAATCAACGGGCGCCCCTCTCGACAAAGCTCCAGCATCAAGTGGTGCCAGATCATTAAGTTGCAACAGTCTCAGGTTGCGCCTAAGCCATCTCAGGTTGCGCCTAAGCAAGGGTGCACGAGCTCCACGTGGCAAGCATCCTCGAGAAGCTGTAACGACTGCCATTATTACTGATAGCTCTGACAGCTCGTCAATCGAATAAAATCCATTCGAATCCAGCACAACGCGGCGCTCGAGAAGATTTTGTCAGCATACAATTAATGCTGACAGCTAACTTGCACAAGTTATCACGAAACGCAAGAATCAATTGTCATAACATAAAAGACCCAGTCAAAGGCGCCAAACGTCAAGTTGTGCGCACGTGCCACCTAGAGTGTTTGTGCCACCTGATCAACTTTTATTCAGAAGCAGGCTGATGTGACGCATATGCCTCTAATCTCGAAGAACGTGTCCACTACACTATCTACGACCATACGCATCTCACTGAAATGATGCCATGTATCCCCAGCAGTTCAAGTAACCGTTCACGTAACTGGATAGAAGGTGTGCAACCTGAAGTGCGCACAACTCAGAAAACAGTTATTTCAAAACTCTATAAATAGAGTTTCAAATCAGTTCTAAAGCATCACTAATGATCATAATCTACTGACAAAGTGCTGCTGTATTCTCAAGAGGCTCGTGTCTTCGATATCATATCGTCCAAGGGATAAAGTGATCGTCTTCTGATCAGATTTCTATAGTTGTACTTCCCCAGAAATCAATTGTACTATTGTACTCTTTTCTTAGTTTGTAATAAAACTTTTATTTTTGCAAACAATGAGTCTTATATACCATTTACAAATAAGTAGCACGTGGAAACTCAATTGAGTGGGACGTCGTAGGCATGTGTGTAGTAGGCTCAAAATAGGTCAAAATTATATATTGGGTCATTTAGGTTGGGTCGATATCGAGTTCTAAAATTTAGTTGGAAAGCATGAAAAGTTTCACGGTAGATAACCTTTTGGCCTAAGTTGACCCAAAAGTTTTGCGACGAAAGTAAAAATGAAGCGAACATATTTGAGTGGGACTTGATATATCAAATGAATATAAACTTTTCTAGATCAAAACTCATAAAGTGCATTTCGAAAGATTGGCATTTCTCGTGTCCCTTAAATTAAAGCTACAAAATAAGAGTATTTAATGGTCAAAAATAACAGTGGAAAAAATATCAATTAATAACTATATTAAATAAAATTAAAAAAATAACTCTAAAGATCTAAAGGGCTTTCAACGGTGTTCCATCTAGTATCGTGTCAGATCAAAATTCGAGATTTATATCTCATTTCTGGAGGAGCGTGTAGGAGAGTTTGGGTACTCATCTAAAGTTCAATATTTCCTATCATACACAGACCGATGGGCAGTCAGAGCATGCTATTCAGATATTAGAAGATATGCTCAAGGCATGTATTTTAGATTTTGGAGGATCATATGAAGACCACCTTCATCTTGTGGGGTTTTTCTACAACAATGACTATCGAAAGAGCATCCATATGGCTCCTTTAAAATTTTGTATGGTAGGAAATATAGGTCTCTTATTTGTTGGAGTGACATGGGAGGGTGTCAGATATTGGGCCCCGAGTTGGTTATAAGTATCGTAGAAAATGTGAAGATGATTCAAGGCCACTTGCGAGCTATATAGGATAGACATAAGTAGTGGACAGATCTTCATCATCGTCCTTTAGAATTTAAGAAAAACGACCAGAAGACCCACATCCGAAACCCCTTTTTCTATTTGTTCAAAAACCAAGGTACGTTGCAATTTTACCTTTGCATTGCATTTGAATCTTTAGATCGTGCGTTACTCTTAAATCTTGAGGATAAATTTTTTATAAGTTGGATAGGATATAAATCCACTAAAAATTTGACAAGGATTATTTTTATTATTTTAAATTTTAGTATAAAGTAAATAATAGACATAATTAGTATTTGATTTTAATTTATATTGTCAAGTAAGTATCTTTATATATACAAATTTATATAGGAAAATAAAATGTTATTTGATACTAAATTAAATATTTTATTTTAGAAATGTCATTGTATTTTTTTAGTATTTGTTTAGATTTTATCCAATATGACCTACGTATGTAAGAGTGAGATGTGTGTGTGTGTGTGTGTGTGTGTGTGTGTGTGTGTGTGTGTGTGTGTGTGTGTGTGTGTGTGTGTGTGTGTGTGTGCATATATATATATATATAAAATATAATATATATATATATATATATATATATATATATATATATATATATATATAACTTATTGTAGGATTTTCTTCAAAACCCTAGAAAAATTTCTCTCGTGTTCACAACTTCCTCACCCTCGAAGACTCCCTGACCCAGACGAACATCTGAACCTTTCCATCCGCCGAAAACTCGTCGGCAACAACAAAGTCGCCGCAGCTTCGACTGCACAACCGGCTGACCCGTCTATTAGGGATCACACTTCTCAATAAAATTTCTTCATGTATACGTGATCGATTTTTGAACTGTTTGATTCATGTAGAAGACAACCTAACCATCTTTAAACCTACCAATTAGTTTGTTTTAATAAAACTGGATTAGACAGATAAATCAAATCAAAAACACGAGAAATTAACTGCTTCCTGTCATAAAAATAGTATAAAACTATCCAAGTACCCTATTTGGAAGGCTGATTATTAGAAATCTATTGACAATTTTTGGAATCTAATTAAAGTGACTTATAGTCAACATAACCAGCATCAAAACGGCATTTTACTTTGATTTATCACCCGTTATTTTTGTAATAAATCGACCCAAAACTAAGGAGAAAAAATTATTTTAAAAAAATAGGAAAAAAAACGATATGGGTCCATCTATGATGTGGTGCATGTTGATGATAAGGCTAGGCGATCGAGTAATTGTTTCAAAAATTAATGGAACAGCTTCAGTCAAATTTTGAGGATTTATCGGATGAATGCTTGAATGATTATGTTGGTCGACAATCGAAATAGAAATTTCACAAACAACCTTGGTGATACGGATAGGCTATTTTGAAAATTTGTGCTATTCACGAGAGTGAACGATTAGAGAATGACTTTTGAGTTATGTTTTTGGATTTGGATTCACCTAGTAATTGTGCTTGTGTGATTCAAACTTATATTCGATGTTGCGAGACGAACAAGTTAAGAATTTGGCTGAAAATTTCCTACTCGATAGGAATCGAATATTAGATAGGTTACAAAACCCTTGTGTCAAAAATAATTATTACCTCTAAGCAATGTCGACTCGAGTTAAGTTTGTGTCGGAAAGATCGTTGCCTTTGGGCAACGTTAATTTAAATGTTGCATCGGGAGGATTTGAGCACGATAAAGGCCCCGAACATTCCGAGGCACCATGCCACATTCAATAGTTTTGTCACATTCGCGCCACAACTGTTCTCTTTGTAATAAAGCCATATTTTGTAAGTCTCGTGCACATAATCATGCTTTGATACAGTTATCGCTATTATTCGAGTCATACATTCGGTACATGCCTCAATGTCGTATTTCCATATTCTATACTTTAATGTTCAATATTTTCCTACTCATGTTGGCATTAAATGTCAAAAATAAAATATTGCATGAGACATAATAGATGTAACTAAAATTCATAAACCGATAAGAACGAATCGGTTCGGTTGCGTGCCGAACTTGTGGTGGGCAAATGCATGCATTGGACTAGGTGTGTCGGATTTTGATTTAATCAAAAGCTAAGTTTGTGCTCGGCATGATCATCGTGGGATGGTTTATTTGTAATAATTTGATTCATACAGAGTATGATACGAGGGAAATGACTTCAATTCTGAGTGTTATATGCCATATCAGCTATACGAGGAATAACTTGATTTCTGAGTTGTATATGCAATACCACTTGTGCGATGGATTACATCGACACGTTGTGAGAATTGTGGAAGGTTTGTCCACAATGGACAAGATATTACCGAAACTCAATTAGAAATTTGTATCACGGTATATTGATGCAAGCGTTCTTCGATAATCGATTAGAACAATAAGACATGGACCTGTATCAACGAATGAAACGTCGGACGAAAATTTATATGTCGGTCGGATGGCAGAGACTAGCAAAACAATTATGCCTTGAGGTAATAGTCGGATCGGCCAAATAGGAAACTCGAAGTTATAATCGGGCCACATAACTTGTAAGCTAGGTGAAAATGTTGGTCGATGTGAATTGTAATGGGGTCGCACGAATTACGGACTCGATAAAAATATTGGTTGATGCAAAATGTAATCGGATCGCACGAATTGCCAACTTGATGAAATATTGGCCGATGCGGATAATCGCACCTAAGAAGATAGTTGGTTTTGTTGCAACGAAACTCATTTGAGTACGACTGAATTGCATAAAACTTAGAGGGGATGATCATATAACTCGAGGGTTTGATGTCGGATAATTGGTAACTTGATTACACTGTTTGCCATTAAAATTCTTTGATTGTAAATTTCAATACAAACAGAACAGTGTTACAATATAGGACTTAGACGTAGTCCTAGGAGTACACTTTTGTTTAATCTGGGTCCCTTTTACCGATGGAATGAGTGGTAATGCGTTGACACCGTTGACGATCTGACGATGGTTATCGGTTCTCTGATGGTCTGGATTGCTCTGGGTGCTGGAGCTTGCTGAAAGGAGGAAGACGTTGAGTGTCTGTATCTGCCTCTCTGGTGGTGCGAAGTCTCTGTCTGTTCGTTGTGGAGGTTGATATATGTGCACATAGGTAGGTCCGTAGATAGAAGAAGGAAATGATCCCTCTATTTATAGTTTTGCAGGCTGGCTGCTCATGCATGCATGTAGGATACGCCTGTACGCGGGGACGCCACATGTTGATTGCTGATGGAGGCGCATGGACGATGCGCCCTGATCGAGGGGTTGACTTCTTTATACTGCTGTTGTGGACCGGCACGTAGCAGAGGAGAAGATCTTTCTGTTGCTAAGATCTTGGATGAGTTGAGTCAAAGGACACGTGTCATCGACCCGTGGCTCGGAGATCTCTGATTTGGTGGGAAATGATCTGGTAGGATGTGCCTATGATTGGGCGCATAAGGAGACTTTGGCTCGTAACCTTTAGTAGTCACGAACCATTCTGAGCGCATGGCTTTCGAAGCGCATGCAGAGCTTCAGTAGTGACTTTACTCATGTCTTTTGGGATCAGGGAGAAGTCTGAGGCGCATGGCTTTTGAGGCGCATACAGAGCTTTAATGGTGACTTTCCTTCTGTCTTTAGGGATCAATGAAAAGTCTGAGATGCATGGCTTTTGAGGCGTATACAGATTTGGGCGCATGGCTGCGGAGGCGCATGCGAGATGGTTGGGTGGCCACGTGGCAGTAGCCGTCGGAGGGAAGTAATGATGACACTGACGTTGGCGATGCTTCGTCTTCTGAAAAAGCTGCCGACTGTTCAGACTTTGGGAGGCGTACTGCCAACTCTGTCAGTTCAGCATTTAATGTTTGTGACATTCGATGGACAGCTGAGTGGGCACGTCGGTTGGTGTTATACTAGGCGTATGGGGATGCATGGGTGTAGGCCGCATCTGTGTGATGCGCTTGATGTATGATGTGCCTGATGTTGTAGGGCGCGTCTGTGTGATGCGTGGCACGTCTTTAATGGTACGACTGTTATGTTCTTCTAGTTCTTTAAATAGCCGTTTTGACTTGACTGAATTTGAAGCGTCTGGTTCATCTATTTAATGCAAATTTATTGTACGGAATTCGGAGAGCCATCCACTTGGCGCATGGGTTTGATTTGCCTGCCTATAAATAGTGGCATGGAGAGAAGGTTTGCTTCTCGTTCTCTCACGTCTTTTCGATATGAACTTGTGTACTCGAATGCATTCTATTGATAAGATGCTCCCGAGAGTGAAGATGCGACGCAGTGTCTTCGTTGATGCACTTGAAGGTGACTGTTACATCCAAAAGTCGGAGTCGAGGGCTTCTGAGGCAGGCGGAAGGTGCCTGTTGCAGGAAGAGCCGTAGATCGGAATGGCGGTGCTGCAGCTTTGGTGGCTCTTTCTTCCTTCAAAATGGGTGTAGCCCATTCTGGTTGTGTTGAAAGCTGTTCCTTTGGCCGCGGTTTCGATCACGGTCTTCCTTGGTGTTTGGAGGCTCTTTCGAAGCCTCCCCTGGCCACAGGTTGGCTTGTGGTTCTTTTCTCTTCCTGGGCTAGAGGGTTGATTGCCACCCTCGTTCTGCTCAATAAATGCTTCATTAGTCGAAGCATTTAGACGGCGATGAGTCTGGCTGGAAGAGCGGCACATAACTGGGCTGCTGAAGGAATGCACATAACTGAGCTGCCAAAGGGATGCACATAACTGAGGATGCACATGACTGAGCTGCTGAAAAGGATGCGCCTTGCTGAGGGCGCATGGTAGGATGCGCCTGGCTGAGGGTGCATGTTGGGATGCGCCTGGCTGAGGGCGCATGTTGATTGCTGGCTGTAGACTTAGGATCGTTTCTTTATAGAAATTCTCCTTTGTACAGTCTTTCTTAGACATGTAATAGACTTTTACATGTAAAGTCCTCTTTCAATGTCTATATTTGTTGCTTTTTGCGGTGAAGTACTTTGTCCAAGCTCTAGCGCATGTAGTCTGGCGCATAGACTTTCTGGTTCTGAAATTCTATGCTTCTACAAGACCCCTTTCAAAGTTTTCAAGACTTTTGGATAAGTTTTGGAATACTTTGAATAGGAAGCATGGTAGTGGAGGCGCATGACCGTCTGGCACACAGATACTCCGTGCGTCAGTGATGAGGCGCATGCTCCGCTCAGTTAGTGTAAATAATGACGCCTCGGTAACCGAAAAAAGATTAATGATGATCTTTTTTGGTTTTATTTGTGGTTATCTTTTCACAGAACCCGAGGCAACGGCTGACATCACACATCATCTGTTCACGCGTAAGACCAAGCCCTATAAATAGGCGAGAGATGGAGAGAGAGAGTTCTTCTTCTCCTTGCTTTTGCTTTCTTTAGAGTTCTTCTTCAAAAAACCCTAACTTTTCTTCTCTCAAAGAAATGGCTCCCAAGACTCCTCGCGACGGTGCTGGCAAGGGAAAGGAGCCGGTAGAGTATGCCGAGGAGGATGCTCCTATCACCATTGTGACTCTAGCCGACATTCGCCCCGCTGTGACGGGTGGGTATCGTCTTTTCCACTACTTTCCTTGTTCAGACGATCCTTGGATCATGCGACTGAGTTGGTGTGCCCTAACTCTCTTCTGCCGACGTGCATGGACTTTTGTCCTCGTCGAGGTTTTACCCCGCCGACGTGCATAGGTTTAGGCCTTTATCATGCACCGAGGTTTAACTGCGGACGTGCATGGGTTTACACCCTGATGTTGCGCCGAAGCCTCTTGCTGACGCGCATGGGTTCATACCCTGATGATGCGTCGACGCCATTTGCTGACGGGCATGGGTTCATACCCTGATGATGCGTCGAAGCCTTTCACTGAGGCGCATGGGTTTACACCCTAATGATGTGCCGAAGCTGTTTACTGAGGCGCATAGGTTTAAACCCAGATGATGCGCCAGGTTTATTTGACACACTTTGTCTTTTGGCCTGACTTTTGATTTTTGTTGTGCCAGTATCGATGACAATTCCTTTGCTGAATGAGGTCCTTCTGGATGCTTTCCTTTGTCAAATGGGAGTTGATTTTGACGAGGCGGTTGTCAACCCTGCCAAGGGTGTTATCTTACAGGATCAACCTCCTGAGAGGGTGCTGCAGATCCAGAACCAGTTGCCAATTTTCCTCCAGAGTATGATGGAGAGCGAAAAACTGAAATCTACTGAATCCGAGGATGTGACCTTCCTAAAACCTGCCTTTTTGTTCGGTGACCGCCTGATCTCCACTGAAGCAAAGATACTGAAGGTCAAAGAAGACTGGTTCTTTTCTGCAAAAGGCATGGTGTTGTACATACGATAACTTGACCGCCAGTTGCCGCTGACAGCCTTCTATCGTTTAGCTTCGAAGAGAAGGATGCCCTGGGATCTTACTCCTTCTCAGGGAGGGGCCCTGGGGGGTGCTCTTTCGATTGATGCTACATCGAACCAGAGGGATACCCTGGCCGCTTCACGAACCGGTCCCTCGTTCAGTTGCCGAACTTTACGTCCTGGGAGTCTCTGCAGTGAAGTCCCAAATGACACTTTCGCCTTCAGTGCCTCAACCTTCGCAAGTCGGATGCTGACATCGAGGGTCATGTATCCGAAAGGTGGCTTTAGGGTTGAAGGTTGGTGTCATCATATCTCGAGGTGGAACGAGTTGACCATTTGGGTGCTTTCGAAGTTCAAGGCTGAGCTTAAGGAGATTGGGCTGACAGCCGTTATCCGTGCCACACAGGCTAGCGTGGATCTCAATAAGCCTATGTTCCTTGCACTCTTGGAATTGTTCAATACCCAGACTGGCACTTTCTATACTCCAGTGGAGGAGTTGGGGTTGGCTCTCCACGAGATGTACGAAGTATCCAAGCTTCCCTGGGCTCAGAACCGTACGAGGATTATTTCCCGTCGAATGAAGAGATCTAGGTTCTGGAAAATAAGGACTCGAAGATGATGGCCGTTTTCAAAGAAGTGGCGAGCCATCATTATTTGATGCACTGGAAGGACAAAGGCAAGACCCAGCCTCATGTGACTGCTTGGAGGGTTTATGTATTCAAGCAGGATTTGGCGGACCCCTCGAGGATCCGGTTTACGACTCCGCAAGGGCTGAAACCTGCGAAAGTGACTTCTGAGATAAGCCGGCTGGATGAGAGGACTCTTCGTTCCAATGAGGATGGCGAGAATGCGTATAGCTGCTTCTGGCACTGTGCGCACCGGATGTCGTCTAAGGCGGTGCTGACAGCATACTTGATGATATGGCTCCGAGATTGTGTGTTTGCGGGCGGATCTGGTACCGTGGAGAGGGTACACCGGAACCTTATTTTGCCTGCTGTAAAGTTGGCTTTTGGGCGTCCCTTAGCCCTCCTTCCCGCGATGGTGTGTAACCTGTTGCGGGGTTTGAGGACTTTTGCTGATGACGTGATCCAGAGGAGAGGTAAAAACGACAACTTTCCCTGGGCTGAATTGCCATTCCATTATCTTATGGGATGGCTGATTCTGCATCATCCGAACGTGATGAGTCCAGGTCCGGAGGAGGATCATGTTGAAGGAGATGCCTTTATCTGCCGCTTCTACAAGAGGAAGTGGTTACACACTGGCATTCCCGTTTGCAGGAGAGTTTTGTCCTACCTTCAGGGGTGGGAGATTGTCAAGGTTGGCCCCATCTTCAAAGATTTTGAGGCTGACCAAGATTTAGTCGACTCTGGTGAAGACGCGATTACTCTACCGAAATAGAGTTTTCGTTGATTGCAAAGTATTCGGCCTTCTCACTTGGGCTATCGGAACCAGAATAGGTGTTATCTAGAGCCATATCTGCCCAGCCTGTTTGCTCGCCAGTTTGGTTATACCCAGCTAATGCTACGGAATCCCAGTAACAGTCTGGGGTTCATCGGTAGTTTGCTGGATGGAGCCCGGGGCTAGCAATATTACAATATCGGGTGCACTGGTGTTCAGTTTACAGCGCCCGTTCGCAACCCTCGGCCACAAATCCTGCATTCGGCCGCTAAGCTGTATTGCACAATGAATACTGCGTCTCCAGGTTATGATAGAGAGACTAGTTTCATCATTGGAACTCAGCTGGAGGCCACGGCGAATATGTTGATGGCGGCTCGGTCATATCGTCCACCAGAATTGACAGGATATTGGGCTACTGCTGCAGCATCAGTGAGAGATCCCCTTGTTAGGAAGAGGCGGGCTGACGCGGAAGCCGGCTCGTCTGTACCAAAAAGGTCGAGAAAGACGACGACTCCAAAGGCAACGGGAGTGCCACCTGTACCGCCAGTGGAATCAGCTCCTGCTGAGGTAAGGAGTCCTCCGTAATTTTGGCTCATCTTGTCATTTTGGTGACTTGTGCTTTTCTTCTTGTAGGGATCGTCGAAGAAGAAGACCCATGTTTCAAAACCGGGTGTCAGTAAACCGAAGGAGGTAGCAAGCCCTTCTGACGAGCGCATCCCTCCGATGGTAATGTCTCTAATAGAGGAGGGTCCTGGAGATGTTCCTGTAGAGGTTTTACTATCTCTAGATTTTATTGAAAGAGATACAGAGGTTGCAGCAACTTTCGGGGTGGTGCCAGCTGCCGTGAGAGCCTTGGACGTTGAGGGTCCAGCGGACACGGGGCTTCGTGATGATGATGTGGAGTGGAGTTCGCCGTCTTCGGATGACGTCGCTCCAGGGTTGCAAGAGCCTGTTGCTGGGGCAACAGAGATGGTCGGAACAGAGAAGAGGGTTGATTCCCCTCCTTGTTATGATGATGGGAGGTCGGCTGCATCATTGTCGAGCCCTACCCCAGACTCAGCGGCGGAAGCTGAGGTGGCTACCAATCAGGAGGTAGCGACAGATCCTATCCCTGTAGAGGGATTTGATGAAGAGACTCGTCTGGTGGTCCTGACTTCAGGCACGAGTCAGGAGGTAAGTGTTGATCTCCCCGTTCTGCCAGGGGAAGTATTGGCTGGTGATAGCACGTTAGGTATTGGAGAGGTGGCCACTGACGTCGGTGGTACTTCCGAGTCTGGGAAGGGTAAGGGTGTGATGGAACCCTCTGTTGCTCCTTCCACTTGGGGTACGATCTCGACGCCTGTCCCGGCTTCTTCTGTTCCCTTGGCTCCTCGGGCTAGTAGTCAGGCCCCTATTGATGAAGAGCCTACTGATACCGAGGTTCCAGCCTCGCAGGTTGAGGTCGACAGGTCTTTTTCCGGTCCACCGACTGGAGTAGCTCCTCCAACCCCTGCTATGACGTCGCAGGTGCTGGCGGACGCAGATGAATATATGAAATTCATCGTTGAGGCAGTGTACAAAATGCTGCAGAGGGGGTGTCGGCAGTGATGGACGCCAAGGGGAGCTTTGCGACAGCAAGAACTCTGGCACTGCCTCATATCAACTTGATCCGTATTCACCAGGGCCACGATCATATGGCCGTCATTCTGGAAGCCACGGTGGCTGAGTTGGACCAGCGGCTTTTCGAATTAGAGCGCATCCAGCAAAATGACCTCTCCGTCCTGATAGATGCGGAGAAGGAGAAGCTGCTCGCCGAGACTGAGTCTTCCTACTAGGCCACAGTGAGTGTCTGTGAACGCGAAGTGGCTGAGACTGAAGCTGCAGTGGAGCGATTATCTCAGTCTACGCGGAAGACAGTGGAGACGCGAGCTGCATTGGACGCTAATATCGCGGAGATTGACGCGCAGATGCGCCGCCTTGAGGACCAGCGGGACCGACTCCTATTGGACGCCGAACGTGTCCAGGCTGAACACGTAGCATTCAAGAAGGAGGAAGCAGCTTTCACTCTCCGAGCTCTTATCCTGGCTCAGCAGAGACAGCAGCTTGATAAGAAGCACGAGAATGAAACTTCTGCTGAGGCTGTTGAAGTGATGCGTCAAGAAGCTGAATGTCGAGTCTTGGCGACTGTGGAGACTCGGGCGGCAGACTTGAAACGCCGAATCGCAGAGCTTTCCGCCAACCCTGGGGATATTTAGGGCTTGTAGTCTCTGCTTTTTGTATTTTTGCAACTCTTGCTGGGGATAGTGTAATCCTTTACTCTCCTTTTTTAGAAATAAAGAAGTACACCATTTTCTGCGATGTGTTCATTTTTGCTTGTCATGAACTTTGATGATTTGTGTGGACCTATTATCTTTTGCGTACCTTGGTTTTAGGTACAGATAATAAGTTTGAAAGACCCAATATATTTGCTCAGAGGTAATATGGACGTGGCAAATATGGGGTTCAAATGATAGAATCTTCCTACTCAGAGGTGTTATGGACGTGGTAGGAATGACTCTGGGGGATACATGGAACTACTCAGAGGTAATGTCGACGTGGAAGTTCTGCGATCAATGTACGGCAACGCGGGGGTTGTCTGTATGGGATGTTTACTCATAGGTAATGTGGACGTGGTAAACATGAAGGATAGCATAGTCTTATGGGATGTAAGATTCAGCTTTGTAGGGTGTAGGGGGACAACTCAGAGGTGATATGGACGTGGTTGTCCTTCTACTGGAGGATGCCACGGAACAGCTGGGTTCCGGAAGCGTATGATTTTGTGGAGTGGAAGTACATGTCTGAAAAGATGTCAAGAGTAGTACTTCTTTAGGAACTTGTCGTTGATGGGCATCATGAACAAGTCCCCATTGGGTTTGGCGAGACGGTAAGCACCGTTTGAGTATATCGTCTCGATGATGAAAGGTCCTTCCCATTTGGGCTCGAACTTTCCTGGCATTTTGTGGGTCAACACCATCGGCCTCCTGATTGCCAGAACCAGGTCGCCAACTTGGAAAGTCCTCTGCTTGACCTTCTTGTTGAAAGCCTGTGATATACGGGCTTGGTAGAGTTCGATGCATTGTTGAGCTAGGAGACGCTTTTCGTCAAGTGCCTCCAGTTTCTGCAGACGACGACGTTGATTGTCTTCTTCTGTGAGTTGGTTTGTGATTGCTACGCGAAGTGAGGGTATCTGAATCTCGAGAGGCAGTTCCGCTTCGCTTCCGTAGACCAAGAAGAATGGTGTGTTGCCTGTCGGGGTCCATACCGTTGTGCGGTAGGCTCAAAGGCATTTGCCGAGCTTTTTGTCCTTGTCGCATTTGTTGGATGACACGACCTTTTTGAGTAGCCTGACGATAGTCTTGTTGAGTGCCTCGGCCAATCCGTTTGCTGCCGGATTGTAGGCGGTTGATGCCACGTTTTGAATACGATTCTTGTCACAGAATCGGCTGAAAACATGGCTGATGAACTGAGGACCATTATCGTGGATGATCCTTCGGGGTACCCCGAAACGGTAGATGACGTGGTGCTTGATGAAGCTGATCACCCTGGAGCTTTTCACTTCTGCCAGTGGAACTGCTTCTGTCCATTTGGAGAAGTAGTCAGTGATTGCTAGGATGAAGCAGTGTCCTCTCGATGAAGGAGGGGTGATCGGTCCCACAATGTCCATTCCCCAAGCTTCGAAGGGCCAGGAGGTGACTGTAGGATGTAGTGGTTCGGACGGTGTATGAATGAAGTCTGCGTGAAGCTGGCACGCATGGCACTTCTTAGCATATTCGACAGTATCAGTGGCCATGGTTGGCCAGTAGTAGCCCGTGCATCGCAGTCGGTCCTGCAACTTAGGACCAGGTTGATGGGCCCCACAGGTTCCATCATGAGCTTCTCGAAGGGCTTCGGCTGCTTCTTCGTTGGACAAATATGGAAGGAGAAGTCCATCATAGGAGCGTCGGTACAACATTTTAGTGGCTGTATCGTAGTAGAATCGAAGAGAGCATCTCCTGACTGAGACGTCTTCTTTCAGGTCCTCTGGAAGAATTCCGTAGACAGCAAAGTCGATGAACGGTAATCTCCAATCTCAGACGTTAACACCGGCACCCGTTGACATGGCATGGGCCACTTGTGAGCACAGGTTGTTTTTAGGGCAGACCAAGTCTCGACCCACTACCGTAACATAGTGTTGAGTTCCGAGGGGTGCCGCCAAGGAGGCTGCGAGGCCAGCCAGAGCATCAGCCTCTAGATTTTGTAGACGAGGTACGTGTTCGATGAAGAACCCGATGAAGGTTGAAACGATGTTCAATGCAACTTCATGGTAAGGGATCAGGTCTTCATGACGAACCTCGTATTGCCCTCTGATCTATTTTACAACGAGCTTTGAGTCGCCGTAGGCTTCCAGATAATTCACCCCCAGCTGTTACGCCAGCTGGAGTCCCATAATGAGCGCATTGTACTCGACAACGTTGTTGGAGCACGGCTTCGAAAGGAAGTAAGCACGCTGGATGACCAGTTGATCGGGAGAGACTAATACCACCCCCACTCCTGCGACGATTTGGCCTTTGGGGCCTGTTTTTGAAGCGCCATCGAAAAACATCCGCCAGACGGAGCCTTCTTCGGTGACGTTTGATTCTTGGACCTCATCCAGGATGTCTTCATAGAGTCTTGAGGACTCTGGGATGGGGTGTACAGCTAAAAAGTCGGCCAGAGCTTGACCCTTAACAGCTTTTTGCGAAATGAACACCATGTTGTATGGTGTTAGTAAGATTGTCCATATGGCTAGCCGGGAGTTCAGTGATCCTGGCTTCGTCATGAGGACTCTGAGCGGATTGACTCGGGAAATGACATGAATTGTCTGCCCCGAGACATAATGTCGAGTCTTTTGGATGGCAAATACCAAAGCCAAGCACTCTTTCTCAACGGGGTTGTACCGGTGTTCGGCCCCGATCAGAGTTCGACTGAGGTAGTAGATTGCTTGCTCATAGCCTGTGTCGTTGTTCTGAGCTAGCAGGGCGTCGAGGGAATGATCCATGGCACGGACGTAGAGTAGGAATGGTTTGTCGACGACGGGTGCCACCAGGACTAGAGGGCTCGTCAGGTAGGCTTTGATATCGTCGAAAGCCTTTTGGCGTTCCTCTGTCCAGACGTAAGAGACTCCCTTCTTCATGAGCTGGGTGAAGGGTTGACATTTGCCGAAAAGGTTTGCTATGAACCTCCGGATGTATGCCAAACGTCCCTGTAGGCTTCGCAGTTCTCGAAGATTCTTTGGAGGGTCCATATCAATAATGGCTTTGGTCTTCTCGGGATCGACATGAATGCCTTTTGCCGTGATGATGAAGCCCAAGAACTTTCCGCTCGAAACCCCAAGGAAGGATTTAGCGGGGTTTATTTTGAGTTGATGCGCCCGTATGAGGTCGAAGACTGTCTTGAGGTCTTGCAGGTGATCTCCTTTGAGACGGCTCTTGACTGCGATGTCGTCAACATAGCATTCGACTGTCTTGCGAAGGTATTGACAGAAAATGGTGCTCATATCTCTTTGGTATGTTGTACCAGCGTTCTTCAAGCCGAAGGGCATCACTGTGTAGCAGAAAATGCCCTTTGGAGTCCTGAATGATGTGTGTTTTGCGTCATCAGGGAACATCTTGATCTGGTTGTAGCCCGAATACCCGTCCATGAAAGACATGTGCTCGAAGCCACATGTGTTGTCGATCATCACGTCGGTGATTGGAAGCGGGAATTCGTCCTTCGGGCAAGCATAGTTGAGGTCTCTGAAGTCAATACAGACTCGTATCTTTCCATTCTTCTTGGTGACGGAGACGACGTTGGCTACCCAATCTGGGTGTTGCTCTTCACGGATGAAACCGCTGGTCAAGAGTTTGTCTACCTCCTGATCGATGGCGTTCATGATGTCCGGACGGAAACGTCGTTGTTGTTGTTTGATAGGCTTGGCATCAGGTAAGATATTCAGCCTATGCATCGCAATTTGGGGATCAAGTCCCGGCATATCTTTGTAGCTCCAGGCAAAGACGTCGATATACTCTTTAGCCAGCTGGATTAAAGATTCTCGGTCTCCTCCTTTTAGGCTTTTGCTGACGAAGATGGGTTTGGAAGAAGATCCATCCCCAAGGTCGATCTGCTCGACTTCGTCTTCGGTGGGAGGTTCACGTAATTCAAAACGAGACTCCTATTGTTGTCCCAGGCGTTGAGCCCAGGGTTCTTCTTCGAAGAATTTCGGCGCTTGGCCTTCGCCTTCTTCTTCTCGAGATTGTGCAGATGTCATGTTGGCTGACAGCACTATCTTGAAGACAGATCCGATACTGGTATCGGAATCCCACGTTGATGCTTCAGACGAGTGAGAATGTTCAACTTCCTCTGCGTCTGAACTCTCTGGCGTTGACGGTGGCGTAACATAGCCTACCCCCCGTCGAGTTCTATTGTAGTAGTCCTGCGGCTTTCCTTTAGGTGTTGGAAGCCGGAGAGGGAGACGTTGACCTTTGCCGTAGTTCAGGCCTTTGTCGCTTTTTAGGTCGTAACCCATCTTTTGGATGAGGTACTTTGCCTTGTCCGTGTACCAATAGAGTTGCATTCTGCCGGCATCTAGTTCTGGTTCGAGTGGCGGGAGGTCTTGATGACGCTCGACCTTGCCGATGATGATGGATTCTTCGTCTCGACTCCGTGGTGGGACTATGTAATAGACCCCTTGGGATGGGACTACTCGATTTATATGATGGACGGTCGTTATTTGTATTTACAACGACCGTAGAGCGTTATCTAATGTATACATGGCATTCCAATGTGGAAGACTAGAATAATTAAAAGACACTCTGTTATTGATGAAATATGAGATTTTATCCCGTGGGATTACATTGTCGAGAGATGGGGCATCTACATCGGCCGAGATATATTCCCCCAGCTCTTCATCTGTAAGCACTGGAGTAGGATCGGGAGGGTCCACCACAGCGCTGATCTGGGAGTCTGAGAGGACTACATGGGCCTTCTCTGGCGGCTGGGATGGCGGCGGCTTGCCCTTGAGACGCACCTTCAGAGGTGCTTCCGCTGTGCTTCCGGTGGTTGACGCCTTCCCCTGTAGTTTTGCCACAACGGGAGCCGATGTTTGAGGCAGCTTTCCCTTGAGCCGTATCTTCAGGGGAGCTTCAGGAGCAGCTGGTGCTTTCCCGGGTAACTTAATGCTCATGGGGGGCAACTTCTGAGGCGGTTTGCCTTTGAGTCGAATCTTCAAAGGAGCATCGAGAGTGACCTCAGGCTCCATGTCCGGCTCTGCTGCCATTTCTGCTTCGTCGTCAGCATCATTGGCCTCCTTCTCGTCAGGTGACTTGTATAAGTCGGCATCGGTGAAGTAGGCTTCAATCCCTTTGAAAGGGTTGATGTCTGTGAACTCCGTACAGATGACGTTGTTGGTGGACACGTACTTCATATATTGGTGGAGCGTGGATGGCACCACCATGTACTCGTGCAGCCATGGGCGACCCAACAGAATGTTGTAGTTGACTTCAGCGTCCACGACATAACAAGTGACCTCGGTTCTGAGGTTACCGATGTGGCACTTTAGTCGTATTTTGTCCAGTGGTTCGCTTTTGCTGGCGTTGAAACCACTGATTGTCGTATTGGAGGGCACTAGTCGGTACATTGGGATCCCCAGTGTTGAGAGAAGCGTCTTCGGGATGATGCAGAGGGAAGACCCCGGATCGATCTGAATCCGCTTCACCTTGACTGAATCGATGTACCCTGTATAATACAGCGGCCTGTTGTGTCGATTATGCTTGAGCAGCATATCCTGTTAGGTAAAGGTTATATTGGGGATAACCTCCACCGCACAGTGACAGTGCTTGCACACAGTCGGGAGATCTTCAGGCTACTTGACCTGACTGAGAAAGGATTCAGCATCCTTTAGAGCTTCACAGAGAGCTTCTCGGAAGTCTTTGGAAAGACGAAGGAGCTCGAACAGTGATAGGCGGACAGGAGTACTGGCCAACTGTGCCAGTATGTCAAAGTTGTGGGGCTTAGCTAGCCCCGAAGCATTCCTTTTTCGCAGAGGCCTATCGAAGCGGGCTTCTATCTTCTTCTGCTTATTGGCTGCTGAGGGCTTGGACGGGCCCTCGTCCTGGACAGCAGGGACGGTGCCAGGAGGCACCACCTTGACGGCAGCTTCGTCGGGTTGGGCATTCTGTTGTGAACGCGTCTGCACAGGAAGTACCTCTTCCGCTGAAGAAGAGACCATGCGGCAAGACTTGATCTTCCTGCCTTTGGACTTGGAGGTAGGGCGTACCTCCGATTGAGTCACCTCGGAGATGAGATCGGAGTGAACCCACAGGATCTCTCCCCGAGATGTGGTGAGTGGGATGAGTCCACTCACGTTGTCACGGGTAGGTGGTAGGTTAACCACCTCCATTGTCGCCTTAGGGATGGGGACGACGCCATCTTATGTTATAGTCGACGGCAGGGTACCAAACTGGAGTGACACCACGTTGGCTGACACCATCTTCTCTTCGTAGTCGACGGAGATTACATCCGCATTGATCATGCGTTGGATGTAATTCTTGAGGACATAACAGTCCTTGGTTAGGTGTCCGACAAATCGATGGTAGTGACAGTACCTCGGGTTGTCCATTTTTCCAACCTCATCGGGATGCTTCGGGTCCGGAAGCTTGATCTTGTCACCCTGCTTCAGTATCTCAAAGAGTTTCTGGGTGTCTTCGTCGTTGAACGAATAAACCTCCTTTGGCCTTGGTGCAAGTGGAGGCTTCTGGGTAGGTGCTGACGTACCTTTTGAGGCATTGACGGTCAATGCCTGCTTTCCCTTTGTTTCTCGTCCAGGGTTGCTGGCTGCAGGCCGCTTTCCCTTGTCCTCGAAGGCAGGGAAACTGACTCCCAGAAGACGAGCATTGGCCGCCTTCTTTTCCGCGGCTTCTGCTTCAATGATCAAGGAGCTCCAGTCGGGAGGAGGAGTAGAGTTGAGCCAGAGCTTGACTGCGGACAGCATGTTCATGCTGCAGGAGGAGAGAAGCGCATGTTCTGGCATGCCCGGGGGCAGTCTGAAGCAGGCTTGTCGGAAGCGTTCGATGAACACTCGAACTGTTTCCTTCTCCTTCTGGCGTATCTCTATAAGGGACGCCATTGTCATGTCCTTCCTGCCGTCGTAGAAACGGTCGAGAAAGAGGTACGTCAGGTCGTCGTAGGAAGATATTAAATTGTCGGGGAGGCTGCAGTACCAGTCATACGCCACTCCTTTCAGTGCCCCAACAAATATGCTGGTAAGTAGTGCGTCCTCCTTCGGAAGATGTCCCGTCTGAGACTGGAAATACGTCAGGTAGCAACGTGGCAAGTCCTTCCCGTCGTATGGCGTCAGTGTTTATGGTTTATACTTTGGAGGATAAACTACCTTGTTCCACTCGAGGGGATAAGGCTGGGGGATGCCCATTTTCTGGCGCTCCTCTTGTCTCGTCTTGGACTCAAAGCGCTCGTGCAGGTCCCTGATCATCTTGACCACGTCTTCCGTGGAGCTGGGAGTCGGGAAAAGTGGTACCACCGGATGTTGAGCATTTGAGGGCTCCGACGTCCAAGGTGCTTCTCGGCGATCGGCGTCCGAGGATACCCGTTGAAGGGGTACACTCGACTCTCTATTGGCCCCTGGATCGGGATCGGTAGAAGGTATCCTGGTCAAAGCTGACCGTATCTCAAATACTGCTTGAGTCAGTATTTGTATGGAGGGAGAGAGGGTTTTGAGTCCTCCCTCCAGAGTATCTATGCGCTGAACGAGGTCTGTTGGCGGCGCATCAGACTCGATATCAGCCCCAGTCACGTTTACTGTCATGACGCGGCCGGGAGTGGATGGATGGGTTGAGGCCTCACTCTTGGCCTCGCTCTCTTGTAGGGGAGTCGCCTCTCCTGGAGCTTCGTCTTGGCTACCCCCGGCTATGTTCGAAAGAACATCCACCACGGGCGCGTCTGCAAGGGCCTGATTACCATCAGCTCCGTCTTGAAGGGCCTCTTCCTTTCCGGAACTCGGGTCCGCAGATGCTAGACTACCCCAGCTATGTTTTGGGGGGTATCCTCGTCTTCAGGAGCTTCTGGGAGGCTGATTTCGCCTCGAAGATCTGCCCCAGGTGTGCTTTGGACACACTCGTCTTCGGAAGGAGGCTCCACAAGGGTTTGACTACCCCCAGCTTCCTCCAAGATCTTTTTCCTCGCTCGAGGGCCTTCGAACACTCCGGAGGACGAGACAGCTGTCTTGGTTTTCCTCGGTTGACTTTTGGACGAGGAAGAGAAACTGCCAGTCGTCTTTCGGACTGACGAGGAGTTGGAGATCACGTTGCATGAAGCAACCATTGGTTCCTCTTCTGTTGACACCTTCTTCCCGAGGCGACGTCGGAGCGGTGTCGATGATTGTAGCCGCTGGAACACCGACTGCCTTGGTGGGACTGCCGCTTTGCAACAGCAGTTGGTGGTGACCACAGCACAAGTATGCCCCGTGAGAGGCGCATCGTGCTTGTCAGTCAACTCTTCTGATCGGCGCTTGTGAGTGATCACGTTACGCAGATCGTTGGAGGAGAGTGCCACCTTTGCACCCCCTTCAGGCGCATGGCAAGGCCAAGCGCCGGGGTGGTCAAGTGAGTGTTGTGTCCCCTGATCTAATACCAAACAGGAATCCCGATCAGAAGTGGGGGAACCACAACATTTGTAGTGACTTGAACGGACCTCAAACGCACAACCGGAGGAGGCGCGGGAGTTCAAGACCACTGGATTTGCCTTACTCGACTTGGTTGTGCACGCAGTAGATGCGCCCAAGTGAGACAAGGACTTTGAAGGTCGACTCGTTCTCGGCGTCGCAGCACTCGAGTCGACCTTGTACAACTTACCATCAGCAGCGTGCATGATTGTGAGCGCATGCTTCTGGCTTGTTGCTGGCATAGCACGTTTGGGACGCATGGCCCGTGCTGTCTTAGACTTCTTCGTACTAGGCCACTGGGGGACGTAGTACTCAGAATCCAAATTTTCCTCGCCACTACAGCGAGTGAGTCTGTCAAAGACAGAGACCTTCTGTGGCACATCAGAGGTGATGCACGGGGCATTGGCTGCGTCCCTGCTCCATCGACGTATCTTCCTCGCCTGAGAGGGAGATGGCTGGGGAACGTGGTTAGCCGCACGTTTCCCTGAGAGATGCGTTGCACCAGCGGGCGCATCTTGGTTGCTGAGGATGTCAACTAGAAGGGAAGGCTGGATTGGCGCATCCCCTTCGGTGGTGGTGCCCGAGGCGTCGAACTTGCGCACCCAGACTCGGCGGGTCTTCTTTGGCTTCGGCAGCCGCTTCGAAGGACTCATACTGCCTTCAGATATGAACTCCTCATACGCCTGTTGATTTAGGCGTACGACCAGCATCTTGTGGGAGGAGCCCACCTTCACGTCGTCGGATTGCGACACAGCTTTCTCGTTGGAGGAGAAAGAGGTCCCCAGCAGAGTCGCCAGCTTGTTTGCCATTAAAATTCTTTGATTGTAAATTTCAATAAAAACAGAACAGTGTTACAATATAGGACTTAGACGTAGTCCTAGGAGTACACTTTTGTTTAATCTGGGTCCCTTGTGCCGATGGAGTGAGTGGTAATGCGTTGACTCTATTGACGATCTGACGACGGTTATCGGTTCTCTGAAGGTCTGGATTGCTCTGGGTGCTGGAGCTTGCTGAGAGGAAGAAGACATTGAGTGTCTGTATCTGCCTCTCTGGTGGTGCGAAGTCTCTGTCTGTTCGTTGTGGAGGTTGATATGTGTGCACGTAGGTAGGTCTGTAGATAGAAAAAGGAAATGATCCCTCTATTTATAGTTTTGTAGGCTGGCTGCTCATGCGCACATGTAGGATGTGCCTGTACGCGGGGACGCTACATGTTGATTGCTGATGGAGGCGTATGGACGATGCGCCCTGATCGAGGGGTTGACTTTTTCATACTGCTGTTGTGGACCGGCACGTCGCAGAGGAGAAGATCTTTCTGTTGCTGAGATCTTGGATGAGTTGAGTCAAAGGACACGTGTCATCGACCCGTGGCTTGGAGATCTCTGATTTGGTGGGGAATGATCTGGTAGGATGCGCCTAGGATTGGGTGCATGAGGAGACTTTGGCTCGTAACCTTTAGGAGTCACGAACCATTCTGGGCGCATGGCTTTCGAGGCGCATGCAGAGGTTCAGTAGTGACTTTACTCCTGTCTATTGGGATCAGGGAGAAGTCTGAGACGCATGACTTTTGAGGCGCATACAGAGCTTTAATGGTGACTTTCCTTCTGTCTTTAGGGATCAGTAAAAAGTCTGAGACGTATGGCTTTTGAGGCACATGCGGATTTAGGCGCATGGCTGCGGAGGCGCATGTGAGATGGTTGGGTGGCCACGTGGCAGTAGCCGTCGGAGGAAAGTAATGATGATGCTGACGTTGGCGATACTTCGTCTTCTGAAAAAGCTGCCGACTGTTCAGACTTTGGGAGGCGTGCTACCAACTCTGTCAGTTCAGCATTTAATGTTTGTGACATTTGATGGACAGCTGAGTGGGCGCGTCGGTTGGCGTTCTACTAGGCATATGGGGACGCATGGGGGTGCATCCCCTGTAACGCGCTTGGTGCTGAAAGGCGCGTCTGTATGATGCGCATGATGTTGTAGGATGCGTCTGTGTGATGCGCGGTCTGGCCGGCGCATTCGCTTCGTGACACGTCTTTAATGGTGCGACTGTTACTTTCTTCGAGTGCTTTAAATAGCCGTTTTGACTTGGTTGAATTCGAAGCGTCTGGTTCATCCATTTAATGTAAATTCATTGCACGGAATTCGGAGAGCCATCCACTTGGCACATGGGTTTGATTTGCCCGGCCTATAAATAGTGGCATGGAGAGAAGGTTTGCTTTTCGTTCTCTCACGTCTTTCCGATATGAACTTGTGTACTCGAATGCATTCTGTTGACGAGATGCTCCCGAGAGTGAAGATGCGACGCGGTGTCTTCGTTGATGCACTTGAAGGTGACTGTTACATCCAAAAGTCGGAGTTGAGGGCTTCTGAGGCACGCAGAAGGTGCCTGTTGCAGGAAGAGCCATAGATCGGAATGGCGGTGCTGCGGCTTTGGTGGCTCTTTCTTCCTTCAAAACGGGTATAGCCCATTCTGGTTGTGTTGAAAGCTGCTCCTTTGGCCGCGGTTTCGATCACGGTCTTCTTTGGTGTTTGGAGGCTCTTTCGAAGCCTCCCCTGGCCACAGGTTGGCTTGTGGTTCTTTTTTCTTCCTGGGCTAGAGGGTTGATTGCCACCCTCATTCTGCTCAATAAATGCTTCATTAGTCGAAGCATTTAGACGACGGTGAGCCTGGCTGGAAGAGCGGTACATAACTGGGCTGCTGAAGGGATGCACATAACTGAGCTACCAAAGGGATGCACATAACTGAGGATGCACATGACTGAGCTGCTGAAAAGGATGCGCCTTGCTGAGGGCGCATGGTGGGATGCGTCTGGCTGAGGGCGCATGTTGGGATGCGCCTGGCTGAGGGCGCATGTTGATTGCTGGCTGTAGACTTAGGATCGTTTCTTTGTAGAAATTCTCCTTTGTACAGTCTTTCTTAGACATGTAATAGACTTTTACATGTAAAGTCCTCTTTCAATATCTATATTTGTTGCTTTTTGCAGTGAAGTACTTTGTCCAAGCTCTGGCGCATGTAGTCTGGCGCACAGACTTTTTGGTTCTAAAATTCCATGCTTCTACATACACGATCGAAGTATAGCGGGATAAAACGAATCGGGAAAACGATGTGATGCACATAGAAAAGTTTGTTATGAACTTGGATGTATATGATGCAAGTTAAGTTGACGTTGATACAGTTCAAAGTTGACCCTTGTACTATCAAAATTGATACACAAGAAAACATAAGAACGATGTGAGAATACAAAATTGAGAGAGCCTACGGTATTAAGATTTTTATAAATAGCAATACGAGAATGACGAACCAATTGATCATAAACTTTTGATTTATCAGGGCGAGACTATAAAGTCATCGATGATTGTTTTAATGCATATAGCATATCGAGTGTCGATCGTGGGTAGATAGACTCGAACTCAGTACGAGAAGATGTTTCACGAATTACGAAATCATCAAAGGTAGTGCGTAAATTATTTAGAGGATAGTTGTGCCTTAGTTGCGCAGATAGAAATAATTTTGTTCGAATTTGGGTAGAGTCCCATATAAATTGTTGGATGTGATTTAGCTCCAAAATAAGATATAACATGGTTTATAGTAACTGTCCTTCGTTAATGATCCACAATTATCAAGCGTAGCTTTGAGGCAGCTGACCCTAGAAGACTTGACCGTCAAATCAAAGTGAATGTTGTAGACACATAAGATGACCATATAATGTCGCATATAGAATTGCGTCGAAAACAAATATAATGTAGTATATGTTGATGAAAAGTCTAGGCGATCGAATAATTGTTTTGAGAATTGATGGAGCAACATCGCTTGAGAATGATATAGTCGGATTTTGAGAATTGGTCGGATAAATACTTGAATGATTATGTTGGTCAATGATTGCAATAGAAATTTCATAAACGAACTTTGATGATACGGATAGGCGATTATAAGAATAGTATTATACATGAGAGCGAGCGGTAAGAGGATCACTTTTGAGTTCATATCGTTGGACCTAGATTCACCTAACAATTGAGCTTGCATGAATCGACCTTATATTCGATATTGCGAGACGGACAAGTTAAGAATTTGGCTAAGAATTTTCTACTCGATAGGGGAATATAAGACGTGTCGTAGAGACCTTTGTATCAAAGTGAGTGTTGCCTTTGAGCACTGTCGACTTGAGTTTAACTTCGATGCTAAAAGGCAACGGTGTCTAGGTAAGTCACCTAGCGGGCATAGTACCAAATATTGATGCATTTGCAAGTAAACAAGGAAAATCGTATTGAGATGAGTTGTTAAATGAGGCTTCAGAAATAGTTGGACAACAAATTCGAACTCAAGATATTGTGAAGAGTTATTGCAATCAGACGTGTGACGGCTTGACGTAACGTATAGAACTGATGATTAGTACAACACTTACGAAAATAAGAAATACGATTTCTAATTGTATTGCATACCATAACTTTTGTCGGATGAATCATGTATGTATCGAATATACACATGCGATAAAAAAAATTACGAGAACAGTCTCTAGGAATAAGTCCAATCGAGGGTATGAGATGGCAAGTATTTGAGGATTGAAAATTTATCTGTTAGCTTTGTTACAATTTCCTACTCTTGGACATGGCTGAAATACATATATTGGTGAGACGCCTAAAATATGTGTATGATCCAAACTAATTTGTATGTTGAATTCAAATCGAGCTGCATGAAAGACTATGATATGTAATAAAAGCTTGCATGAATGTTTAGATGGAACAACGACAGTGGCACAAGATCATGTAATGATCTAGAGAAATACTTGGATTGAGTATTGATTTCGGTTCGAAGATGAACCTTGTTTTGAGCGGTATATTATATAATTCCACATTTCATTCGGTGCATTATGCTAAGTCATTGATTCGAAGAGTTGTGTTGACCTAAAGAAGTATCGATGTGAATTGGTACGAGAGTTACATTGGCTGAAAGAAAAAGCATTGAGTAGATTCGAAGACTCAAAAAATCGAATCGATGCAAAGCATAAGTCCAATTCGAATAAATATTAATTTTAGTTGGTTTCATGTACAGGCTAAACTTTTGCATTGAATTATAAAAGGTCGACATTTTTCCTAGTTTGCAACGGAGTCCGCAGAACCAAAGCATCGCCTCACAACGGGCTGAGGCATAGGCACGGTAGGACGAATCATTCGAGTAGTAAAACGGAGCACGAAGTGCTCGAATGGTTAAGTCATATGAGTTGGTCATGCAACAAAGTTATAAAATCGAGTCACATTGGCTCGTCGAAACGACAAGGCATATCGACATATGGTAGGAGGACTTTAGCCCTTGTTTTCTACTCTGTTATGCCTAATTAAAATGTACCATTATATTCTAAGTTAACCTATAGAATCCACATGCATAGCTTGAAGGAGAGAAATCGTAGTGCGTGTCAAACACTAAGATAGAACAATTAAAATGAAACATATATCAAAAGTACGAGCCGCCTAGTACATCAAAATAATGCAACTGCGAGCACCTCGGTACACAAGACATAAGAACATGGGATAACTATATCGGCGAGTGCCTCCGTGCATGAGTCGTTTGTGTCTCCTTGTATGAGTTAGATGGCTAGGACTTTGAAAGACAGTATCGGTGCGAGTGCCATAGTGCACGAGCTATAAAATATTGAATACTCTATCGAAGCGTGGCTCAAGTGCACGAGTCGAAGGGAATGAATATAAGTCTAGCACATTGAAAGATCGTATTGGCATGCATCAAATACATGAATTATGTATCGTTGAACGTTAAGTCATAGAATATCGAAAGACATACTCCATGTGCGAAGTAAGCAGTTATGGGACAAATTTACAGAACTGCCAAATATAGTATATTGCCTTAAAAGTTTAGGACCTTTGGGTCGTTCACTTACATTGAATCGAAGCAATGAAACATACAAAGAATGAATGAAATCGTACAAAGAATGTGAGAACATAGAAACAAAGAATGTGAGAAGGAAAGAAAGACGACGAACATTGAAAGGAAGATAAATGCAAGATGATGTAAAGTCTGAGTTTCGGACTCAGTCTATGTTTGGTTGTATGAGTTGATGTGTATTGCATGGTCGAATGGACTTGAGTATGTAGTCTGTGCACGGTTGAGTGATTTCCCTCAAACGAGTTATTCGTCGAGGTTCTAGAACCGTTCGGCCTAGAAATGATAGATAATCTTGTGGGCACACATCTTTAAGATGACTTGCAACCGGTTGTTAGACGCATAGCAATTAGTTGAAGTTCGTAGCAAAGAAGCTGAAGTCTCTCCTTATGCATGTGCTCTGTATCTATGTATATCCTTGCATAAGGAAAAAACTATCCTCTATTTATAGCTTTTCTTCACTACAATATTTATGTGCGTATATGTAGAAAATACACTATCTTTTGCCTCAGAGACGTATGAAATTGAGAAGGCACATAAGCATTAGAGGATAGTGGGGGGCGAACGTGCTCGAGAATTACATATAACTCACCACATGTTTTAAGATGTGCTACATTAAACACTACCATGTCAGCACACGATTTGTTTGATGAGGATCAGCTATGCATCAAATATTGTTAGACGCATAGCAATTAGTTGCTTACTCTAAGAGATAGCTTTTCTTTGAATAACTATGTGTCAGTCGGTACTTGAATACATAGCTTCTCCAATTGCTTACTCAAAACATTAATATGAAAGTAGATGTATATAATTTTTTCTCTACAGCTGGCAAAGTATAATAATGGGGATGACAAAATCACTAACATCATTCTTATAATCTTAACACTGCACACTGCTCGAGATATGTCTCTTCATACAAGAGACAAAAGCATATCATGCGTCTGAATGGGCCTTGCGTCTGTCTGGCCCATTTTTTGAACATAAGTCTTTTAGAAATGTTAAGTCTTTAGTTAACAACCTTTGACTTAGAAATGTCATATTTTCAGGTGCATGACATATATGCACCTCTTTTAGTTTTTTTTATGCTTCTATAGGACCCCCTTCAAAGTTTTTAAAACTTGAACAAGTTTTGAAATACTTTAGATAAGAAGCATAAGAGAAAGAATTTTGTCTCATAATGTTTTAGACGTATAAGATCATCTCCTACACTGTCATTTTCTTTGACCGAATCCTTTAATATCCAAACTGTCTTCAAAATTTGGGGCGGCCGTTTCTGGCAATTGTTTGGATCGAGGCTACGTCAACTGATCCCATGATTTTAGGAACAAAAAATCATGAAATAGTTAATGCTGAGCTGATCTCCTCGTCCAAAATCAAGTCGCATAGTACCTCACCACATAGTGAGTCTCTGCCACTATAAATATGACATGACTTTGACAGGATTTATCATCACTTTTAACCATGCATTTGATGATTAATACTCCAGTGAACTTGTGTAGACTTGTGAGTGGATTGAGCATCACCTAGCTGAGAACACTGCTATTTGGTTATGCCAGAAGTCAGGACAAAGATCGATCTTTAAAAGGTAAACATTTTTGAAGTATGCTTCTTCTTTTCTTCACCGATCACTTCTTTTTCACGCAAAGTCTTATAGCAATGATTTCCTCTTTGATCATGTTCTGAATACAACATATCTTCGGAGTGGGTAGCTATACTTGTAGAAAAGTGTGTCATAAAAAATAGAAAATCCACTACACACACAGGCAAGACTGTCAATATTGTGCTGTTAGAGAGTATTGTTGCAATTTTTAGGCGCATAAAATATTCATAGCTTCTTATGCATCTTTTTCTGTTATACGGTACAACTGACTTTATATGTCTAACTTCCTTCTGAACTTGTCATATTTTTAGGATACTCTTTGGATGACTGGAGCTCAGATGGAGCTTGGAAAGGCATTATAATATGTCTTGTTTGACATAATTTAGCACATTATGTGGAGGACCTTTGTAGTCCTCAGACCCAGCTAGTTGTCTGCATCTACCTGACGAGGCTTGCAACTGGCTAATTTTACTGTCGTGGCATCTATGATGCGGTTGGGTTTGAATCCCAATCGAAACACTGTCATTGACAAACAAAGTTGGCAGTCGACAAAAATCTTGAGAGACAAGCAGATGGAGAAGGTCCTGAATCTTTGTCCAGTTTTGTATTCTCTCGCCAAAGAATACTACCAAAGACATAGAGGGGAGCCCATGCTAGTCGATGCACTAGTATGTGAATGAGGTTCGACACTTCTATGAGAATGCAATGGTCAGAGTACTTAGCCTACAGAAATGCTCACCCTCTTTATGTTGTCTTTCAATACAACATTTTCTATGTCATATAGATTGTACTGATAGAGGACCTGATGGAGGACCCATAATGTAATAGTTCTCCATCAGATATGACCACGACTTTAGAATGAAAATCTAGGATGTAATAAATCTCCATCATATGTAATCATGATTTTTCCAATAAAAGTTTTGTATTTTGTATCTCACTGCAATTTCAATCTTGTCGCATAAGCTATTGCTCAAGTTCTGAAGAAGTCACTGCATTTATGATGACGCATGGCTGTTTATGACGCATGAAACTCCATAAGTATGTTTAGGGATTTTGGCTGCACACATCCATGGAAAGAATTCAACTATATAGCCCTGCCATAAAGTATGATCCCCTATGACAATAATTACTCAGGATGTAAAGACTCTTCTGGTTAACCGGACATATGAAGTCGTCAGATACATAAACTGAGTCTTTGTTTAGTTAGAAGACGCATCTGATACAGTTTTACTAGTAAACTTTCTCGATGTCAAACTAAAACTGATACATCGTAAATATGTCGCATAACATTTTAGATTTTATTGCCATTGAGATAAATAATTTTTGAGACTATTAATCTGAAGCATAGCAAAAACTCTTCAAGTTAATAAGGAACTGGTTTATTAATATTAAGGAATGTTGTTGGGAAGGCGCATTTGATTTCTGAATGACGCATATAGAATTTTCTCTTTTAAGACGCATACTGCTTATACGTCTTTTCAAGTGTCTCCATCATATCAGTGTGTGAATGACGTGGCTTGATCTACAGAAGTCCAAATTCTATTTGTGCATCTATTTATGGACTTTGAACGCCTCTTCAAAAACTGCACTCTTTATAATAATTTAGTGCTTATTAAATAGGTTCATCATCATTAATAAGCTGACGTTTGCATTCTTTCAGGGAATTTTCGTCTCCCAAAATATTTAATTTGAAGGAAGATGAAGAGTTCCCAGATTACTTTATATAATAGCCATAGAGAACCATTTTTTCTGTATTGCTTCATCAATGGCTTCCAAGAAGACTTCCCTTGAACTGAAACGAGTTGCTCCTCCGCAACTGTCTGCTGTGGGTCTTTCTGCAGTCCCCTCGCCGCCTTCATCCACTGTTATGAGCTCTACTCTAGTACCATCTTCTGACTCGAGGAAGAGGAAGTTGGCAGAGATGATGTTTTCCATGGCCCAGAAAGTTTTAGTCGTGTTGGGCCTTTCTATGGCTGATATTGCTAAGCCTTTAAGCGTATCACCTAATTTTGATTCTCTTCTCCTGAGCCTAGAAGAGAAAATGTTTTAGGGAGGCATGGATACTTTTCGTTGACTGTTTTATTCTTCGGGTGTGCGGTCGCTCCAAGACCTTGCAAATGTGATTAGTGACTCTGTGTGCTCCTCCCCCTAACTGTTTAAGGTTTTATTAGCTTTTAGGGTTCTTTTGGCTTTCTCCTTAGCCATTTTTTGTAAACCCTTCAGCTTTAGTGATGAAATGTTTCTTATCTTGTCAAATTACTTTGAGTAAACGCATAAATTTTCTTTTGATCTGTATGCCAAAACAATCTCGTAAACACCAGATAAGATAATCCTGATAACTCGATGCATAACAAAAGCATCTTATTTCTGCTCAAATCATAAAGAGAGAAAAAACCCCTCCCATTGCCTTCCAGACAGTCTTGATGGTGATAAAAGATTCATGAGATCAATTAAACGCATACACAACAAGTCTCTTTACGTGTTTCACATGTCTTGAAGAAGAAATGATTGCATTGAGTCTTCTTATGCGTCTTCTATGACTTGGGGAGAAAATGACCGCATAGAATGTTTTAGCAGATGATCAATTTAGCGTCTTGACTTTGGTATACAGACTCATCATCCAAGTTATTCTCAACATTAGACACAAATCTCCTTGGGGAATCATGTGTCCTGTTTGAAGACAGTATGGAAATTTTTCTAATTTTTTATTCTTTTTGTAGTTGATGGATGAAGTATTCTGTATCGTTTCTAATTTTTGCAATTAAAGAACACTTTCAATGTTGCTGGGGATATTTGAACTTTCACATTTCTCTAGAGGTAATATGGACATAGAAAAGTATTACGATTGTGTGGACCTATTATCTGTAACATGCTTAATTCAAGCATAGATAATAAATATGAAAATTACTATCAGAGGTAATATGGATGTGATAAATGATAGTTAGTTGACCTATTATCTTTGGCATTCCTGATTAGGTATGGATAATAGATATAGAGATTAATTACTATTAGAGTTAATATGGACATGATAAATGATAATAAGCGGACCTATTATCTTTGGCATACCTGATTAGGTATAGATAATAGATATAGAGATTAATTACTATAAAAGGTAATATGGACATGATAAATGTTTGGATGGATCTATTTTCTTTAGCATACCTGGTTAGGTATAGATAATATAGTAAGAATTTAATCAGTATCCGAGGTAATATGGACATGATAGATGTTTGGATGGATCTATTATCTCTAGCATACCTGATTAGGTATAGATAATAGATATAGTGATTAATTACTATTAGAGGTAATATGTACATGATAGATGTTTGGGTGGATCTATTATCTTTAGCATACCTGATTAGGTATAGATAATATAGTAAGAATTTAATCACTATCAGTGGTAATATGGACATGATAGATGATAGGTAGACCTATTACTTGTGATGCATTCGACTATATATAAGTAATAGGATATGATCAAAAATTATATCAGAGGTAATATAGACTTGATAAATGTTTCTGAAATAAATCTGTTCAGATGTAATATGGACATAACAGATTTGTAGAATTCTATAGAAAAAGTCGATAATGTAGAATGTTTCAGAGGTAATAGGGACATGAATATTCCTTTCAGAGTAAATTTGCTCAAAGGTTATATGGACATGACAAATGTAACCACCTAATTTTTGGAATTTATTTTTAATTATTTTATTTATTTTATATGCATGTTTTAAATATTAAAGTCAATAATGACTATATTAGTAGTTTACCGTAGCTTTGATTTTTGAAGCACAACAAATATCTTTTTCTCAAATCCAATTCAATATTTGAATTCTAGAAAAGTCCATTTGATATATCATGTCTCATCTAAATTTTTTTTCCAATATTCTTTTGACTTCGGACAACTTCAGGTCAACTTAGGCCATTTGATCATTTATTGTAATTCTAGACCCAACTTCTAATTTGATTTCGGGACTTAACATAGATCAAAGCCGTATGATCCAATATATGATTTTGATCCATTTTGAGTCTACAATACACATGCCTAGGGTGTACTATCCAATCGAGTTCTCATGTGCTACTAATTTGCAAATGGCAAATGAGGCTTATTAAAATGATTTTCGGGTCCAATTTGACTAGTAATGGTACTCGAACCCTAACCTAGTCAACCCTAATAGTTAGAGCCTAACTAGAATTACGAAAATCAAGTATAAATGTATTTAAGTGAATTTTAAAGATTAAATTGCTACCATATGCAATATTCCCTATATGTTTGACTTGGCCAAACCCCTCTTTAAAATAGGAAACCTATTACTAATAGTTATATTTGGAGAGCCAAATCCTATCCGATTTTGTTCAAACAAAAGCCTAAGCCCTTGTAATATAAAAACCTATCAAATCCTAACCACCCCCCTCTCTCTCATAATCGCCCACTACCCACAAAACCCTCCAACCCGAGCAACCAAGCCTTGTGGTCGACCCTCACCTAGCCGACACACCATTTTACTAAAACCCAATTTTTCTTCAACTTTTGTGCCAACCACCACCACTCACATGACCCCCTCGACATTCTCTTCTACCCTAGGAACTGTAGGAGTAACCTTGCAGTCGTTAGGAGGTGCATGACGTGCTACTTGGGCCGAAACTCTATCAAATTGAAGTCTAAAATATCATAGCAAGTTAGCTGACTTGTAGATGAGGTTTCACCTACTTTTTCTCACGTGATTCATCTTAAACCAAAACAGAGAGTTACCTTCTTAAACCAAAACAGAGAGTTACCTTTATGTGTCTACTCCAGTCTATGATCACTAGATCACAAAGTTCCATGTCGTTTGCCCGTGGCGTCGATTCTACGATAGGGTGTCTAGAACCAATAATTTTTGTTGCGAGCCATTTTTCACCAACCTAAGTTCAGTTTTGATGCTTCTAATATTTTTTCTAGAAACTAGACGTCGATAACTTTCCGATGCATATCTATTTGATTGCTTTCGTAAATAAGATATAGTAAAAATTATAAAAATATGGGGGTTTACACATGGACTCCACGTTAAAAGGTACGATGGGTCAAGTCCTTCGGAAGATATGATGGATCAAGTTTTTTTTGAGTTTCAATGGTGGATGCGATCTTTGTTCTGAATCTTTATTGGGCTGAATAAAAGTGATAAAAATTTAATCAAGGATGGCCAAATTAGGTTAAGGAAACTAGATTAGGCTCTACCACTCCTAGTTTGGTTAGTTTCGGGTCAGTGTAGGCTAGTTGGGTTCCAAGATCCAAAATGCTTCTTTCATGACTTTTGTGTATAAGTAGTACGGGAGAACTTAATTGAGTGTGACACTAGTGGCACATGTGTAGTAGGCACCAAGTAGGTCATAACCATATATTAGGTTGAAAGATTTGGGTCAAATTTGAGTCTCAAATTTCAGTTGGAACGGACAATATTATATGATAATGCTATAAATAGAATTTTTTTTACTCAAATTTGTGTAATAAAAATAGAGTACAAGGAGATGTGTTTTAGTACGACATGATTTATCGAAACGAATGTGGACTTGTTTAGATCATGATTATGGATTTTTTTTTGAAAGAAAGAGGCTAATGTTCTAATCCAAATATCAAAGTCACGATAGAGAGCGGCAAATGATCTAAAAATAGGCATTATGAATCACTAAGTTATTATCCTAATCAGAACCTATTTATTCCAAACACTTGCTAACCCAAGGGACCATAGCATCTGAAAGGAGCTTACAATCTATCCATCCTAGTAAGATATAAAAGAGAAAGACAATTAATCTCGGAAGAAGTCAAATACTATTAGGCGTAAGAAAAGTCAAGCCATAGTGACTAAGTCAAGGGAATTCGAGTATGCATGAGCTGGTACCTATGTTGATATGATTATTAACCATATTGAGATGTACAACCAAAAGATTTGGTTTTTATAATGGCAGACCTTAGGAAAGGAATAAAGATTATACTCATTTGCATAAGTAGAATGATTGGTCATTGAAAAATCACAAAATATTGATTGTCGATTCGGACAAGCATTCACAAAAAAAGAAATAGTGGTACGATCGATAACGAATTACACTTTGGGTTACTAGAACGATCTCAAAATTTAGATGATCAATCAGTCTAAATATAAGGAACTCGTACTCATACTAGTGTATAGGCTATCTATCAAAGGCTTCTAAGATAACCTTCGATTCTTAAGATGTGACTGTAAAAGCATAGAATTCGTGCGCCCCCAAAATAGAACACTCTGTGCGCCAAAAAACAACATATGCCAGAACATCAAAGGCTAAGATTGGCACATCAAAAATTAAAAGACAAGACAATAAACAGAAGTACATAGTGTATTTCAACAGGATTTTCATTCATTGAAAATCTATCTATTACAAAGGATTTTTACTCATTTGGAAATTTATTCATAAAAATCCTATCTTAAGGTGTGGCACTACTTCTGTCACTGATGGCGTAGGCACGAGCTGTAGGCGTAGTCAATTCGGCAGAAGACATGAGCAATGTGTATGCCACTTGAACTTATCTTCAGCCATATAGGCACAGCTTCCCCGTACAGCTAACTACACATTTCGACCGACGTGCAAAAAGGAACAAGTCTACAATGGCAATATATCCAAATCCAAATCTAATATCTTGACCCTCGAAGTGGAACACAGTCAAGATGTTGTTCATGTTCGAACTCTCAGACCAAACGGTTCTAACACATCTCAAATCTCTGAAGAAGTTCTTTGTTCTGGACTTGGCTTCTTTGAACGAGGAGATCCACAACCAACAGCCGACTCATGTGCCAAAGACAATGCCCACAGCCACCCAAGACTAAGTCAGGGTCAGACATGACAGAGGAGTGCCAAGAGAGAAATGAGCAAAAGACATCTCAAAAAAGCTCATATTCATAGGCAGCAGCATAGGCCCCACGCCTGCGCTACGTGGTAGTTAAATAAAGCCCCGATATTAATGTGATGAATTTCCTATTAATAGCAATAAACTTGACTTTAATGTGATGAATCTCCTAATTATGGCAGTGAACTTGCCACTTCAAAAATTGAATCAGTCAATATTTTGAGACCCACGCCACGAGAAGCAGAAAAGAGTTAACCAAAGGAAAGGAACTAAAAGCTATTACGCTCCTGGAGTGGCTACGTTATCTAAATAGCTAAGCCCCTAGAGTGGCTACGTCATCTGAGTAGCTACGCCCCTGAGATAGCTATGCTATCTAACAGGCTATAGCCCATAAAAGTTAAGCCCCAACTTCCATGGAACATTTAATGTCCTCTGACAATGGGTTCAACTTTCAAAGCACAACGCTTCAAAGAGTGTCGTATGTCTCGACTTCTGTATAGTTGATGGCAGCACAAGAAACGAAGAGACGTTCAGCACTATGCTGAATAGTTGACGTGTGTATGGCCCAAACCTACGCCACTAGAAGCCAAAACATTTCAAAAATTGAGTTGACAGCCTACATCATTGCAACGATTAAAGTATGTCAGAGACAAATGTGCAATGTTACATAGAGTCGCACCCATGCCAAAGCACCATATCAAACCAAAACGTTGGCGTAGGTTCATCCCTACGGCCACAAGCCATCTTATTTCTACAATATAAGATCTCATATGCCAAATCTTGGCGTAGGAAGGTCCTTTATTCGAATAGAGCGAGATCTTTGGATAATGCACACGCATCATGTGTCATTGACCCAGTCATTCTCATGAACGGGTGCCAACCATCCAAGATCTCAGTAACAGATGAATCCCAACAAACGCTACGTGGCAGCTCATTCATAACCCAGAGAGCAGTTACAGTAGAGTCATCCCTAAAATCACATGTGCAGTACCCCTATGCCTAACAGATTATGAGCATAGTGCCCCTACGCGCATGCATGGATCATTCCATAAATCATCTATAAATAGAAGGATAATTCCTTCATTCAAAGACACAGGGCGTTACCCATACTTCAGAGAAGCGAATTGTCGTCCACCTTTCAAATCAAATAGGAAGACTTGTAGTTTTCTCTCGATCGTCGTCGGATCGTCAATGGAGTAAAGGAAGCAAAGTTCAATATCCATCGTCACTAGTTTCCAAAATAATATTGTAATTAGAGAGATCCTGTTGAGGGTCAACTTTTTGTACTTATTATGTTTGTTGATATAAAAGTTTCTTAAACACTTTTAATGGCAAACAGTGACTAGCTAATCTTACTACAATTCCCTTGGAATCCCTAACTAACCGATGTTGACGAAGGGTTTAACATATCTAGGGATTACTGGCCTATTTAATCTAGGATTTCTAATCCTATTCTCAAGTCCTTAGTTAAGTTTATCAATAAAAGATAGGAACACCAAAATCAATCCTTAACTCCATGCTATATTCTATAGGTTATATATCAATCGCCTTAATAGTGAGATTAACAATCTACTCTTTCTAACTTGTAGGAAGCTATACAATATTTACAAGTACTTCTAATCCTTCTAAGCCTATCGGCTATGTAAAGGTGAAATGTTATGCAGTGCTTATCAAATTATTAAATTCATAACGAGTCCTTTGAGACCTACTCTATCTAGCTGATGATCACATTTTAATTAGGGAAGTGTATTAGATCTAAAATTCTAATATACGTTCTCTCAAATCACTTAAATCATTATGATTGAGAAACATATATCATACCACCCTTATTAAACCTAGTTAAACTTTGTTACCTTTAATCCATCTCTATATTAACGTAGTGAATAGTAGAATATTGTAGTCCATTGATCCTATAGTCTCTCGTTAGGGTTAAATCACCTATATGAATTCTGTATTGCCAATCCGATCTACTTGATCTATCTAATAGAGGCGTCTATCCAAACCCTTTTTACCGTTAATAACTAATCCCATTTTCAAAATACCCCCATCAACTACCCTTTATCCTATGACAAATATAATCCAAAGGATTCGTCAACCACGAGCATTCGTCTTTCCAAAATAGAAAAATACGATGATTCACGATAAGGAGTTCAAGAAAAATGATTGACTTCAATTTTTTGGGTTCCAAGAGTGATAGATGAAATCAAAAAAAATTTCAAAAGCAATTATGGATTGAGATCCTATTATACTATTATGTTGTAGGCTCGCTCGGTACAGTAACTTAGCCGAGACGATTCTCGACCTATATGGGCCACCATAAAATTATGTAATGCCATATTTCCAATATATATAGGATTAGGAATACATATACATGTCAGTTACGTAAACAGCGGACTCTAGCCCTATTAGACTACGTATAAGCTGCCTTGGTATATCTAAATCTATCTATCAAGTTACCTATCATATATCACAATCCATAGAATGAATAATATCAAGAATAACCAATATGTGCCATGGTCTGCAGTCCATTAACATATAGGTTTTAATATACCATAAGAACAATATAGGTTTATAAAACTAGGATAATAAGTAGAATACAAGTAATGGATATAAAAAAACATAAAAGATACCTGGATCTGAAATAGGAACACCATCATGATCAGCGAACTAACTCTGTGCAATCAACTACCTGGAGAGATCACCAGGTCCTCAGAGGGACGTAATAAGATATAGCAAAACATGCTATACAAACTGAATATAAACATGTTACATAGACATAGGTAAATATAAAAACCTGGATCACAACACAATCTAGTATTTCATCATCGAAACTGTAAACTACCCATATAACCAAACAAGGACAACGGGTTACACACTATTCTATAACGAGACGCTGTCCCATGCCATGATTAGGTATAAGTACAAGAACATCCATAAGTTACCTAACCGTTCCAAGTGAATATGCAATTTAAGAACAGTGCATGTCCTCATGACTACCAAGTCAAGTCAAAAAAATAAAGTACCTCAGTCACGAGTCTAGGTTTATATATCATACCTCAGTCGCGAGTTTATAACATATAGTCTATATACCATTTCTCAGCTGCTAGTCTAAGTCATATAGTCTATCTACCGTTGCTCAGTAGCAAACGAGTCTACGATAGATAGGAAGGTAGTCAACGTCCAATCATGTTCTCCCCACCCAATGTACTACCTATTTCGTATCCACGACATAATACTCTAATAACTGCTAAGATTTCTAGCATGCAATTTTATTAGAAGTTATAATCTAACGCACGTCCTATACATACCGATGGCCAGCCGACTACGCAAGTCCAAGACCTATATGAGACCAACAACTCGAGGAACACATGTGTCATGGTCAAAGGAGATATACCAATATCTCACAATAATAAGGTAGCCCACTAAAACTAAGTCAACACACATAAAATAAAGAAAAACAACAGAAATGACTAACATAGTCGCTTGCACCCAAGTATGACTAACATAATTATAAAAATGCTGAAGTGACAATAAATAAACAGAATATATTGGCAAAATGTCTTGCATGGAGGTTGTTCGATGATTTCACCACGTTCAGCAGGCGAACGCGTCAAGCCATAGAAAGCTTGCAAAGATAAAACTTTCACAAACATCTCCAAATGCTAAAATAGACATCACCAACATCTCCAAAATAACAAAAATAACTGAGATCGACTACCCACAAGTCCGTTCTGGATACAAGGGCAAAATCATAATTTTGAATTAAAACGGTATTTGCCGTTTGACACGTTTTGTACCAAAAAGTATGTCAATTCCTATGATCTCTAAAGTCAACAAGTTATATGTCTACGGGTCCAATTTTGGGATGCACCCTGCACAAAATTGCCCGTTGAATCGGATCGTAGGCTCATCAAAATGACGATTCGGTTAACCTTCTCAGAATTGGACCAAACTTGGCTCACAGGACCAAAAAATGCTACAATTCTAATGGCGCAAGTTTTGTCACGAAGTGATGAGTGTACACAAAGTAATCCAAAAAATTACAAAATCACCAATAGGATAATTTTCGACGGATACTGGTTGTTTTTGTCGCTCACACGCAACCAATTCAAATTATGTCAAGGACAACAAGTCCGCAAAGTCTGTACGTACCTTTCGATGACTTCGTTTGTGAACTAAGTCGCCCGGCTTGTCGAGACGGACTTCATATCGAAAAAATTTCAAGTTTTGAAAACTATTTTTTTGAATTTTGGAACTAATTTTATTCAAAAAATAATAATCTAAAATTAAAATTTAAAATATGGTTTTTATCTCATATAGGTTGTCTAAAAGCTTGTCCAAATATTTTTCCAATTAGGTTAATGGTTCGACAGAATTCTGCCTTCCAAGTTGGAGGTTTGAACCCAAAAAACTATTATATTTTTGGTCAGTTTTTGGTCAACTTTGCATCGAATTTCTGAGCAATCTATTGAAGAATATGTAATGCTATTTGAAGAGGATTTAAGAGGGTCATGTCATCTATGCGTAGGATTTTATGGCTCGAGATTTCATTAATTAAGGATGGAGAAAAGGGACGAAGAAGAAGAGTACTTGTTGTTGCAAACTGCTACTGCCTCTGTTGATGACCGTTGTTGTGGCTTCTACAACTGCGCGCTGTACTGCGCAGCCAGCCGCAGCAATGCGACATACGCACGGACAGTGTCCCAAGCGGCGGTGGCTGGGTAGGTGCGGCGACGGGGTGGTGACCGCCACTGCTGCGCTGTCTCTTTATGCAGTTGCCACACACAGGGGGTCGGGGAGAACAGTAGGCTTAGAACATAAAATGTTATATATATATATATATATATATATATATATATATATATATATATATATATATATATATATATATATATATATATATTAGAACATTTTATATAAAATGTGCTATATATATATAGCACATTTTATATAAAATGTTCTAATATATATATATATATATATATATATATATATATATATATATATATATATATATATATATATATATATATATAAAATATATATATATATATATATATATATATATATGCCAGCTTCTTCGTCTTCCCCATGGGGGTTCCCCCTCCCCACTTAGCCCGGGCGGCGCCCCCTCCCCCCCCCCCCCCCATGTCGTCTCCGCCACCTCCCTTCCGTGCCTCGTCGCAGCTTCTTCCGTGGCCCCCCGACCTCCTCGCGTTGCTTGGCCTTCTGCCGGATCCCCCCCGGCAGCCTCTGTAGCTCCCCTTCCCGAAATTTTTGAAATATTTTTATTTATTTATTTAATTGATTTAAATGGTAATTTTAGAATTTTTGTGAATAATTATTTAGTTAATTATTACGGTGGATTATTTTAATCATGATTAAATTTGGAGTACAAGGTGACTAGGAATCATGACACGGATAGTGCCGTAGCGTGCTTTGACTAGTGTATTAGCCCTGGTAGGAAAGGCCGAGCTATAGTGATGTCCTAACTAGGAAAACCAGGCCAAGTTGCGACTTAACCCGTACCGAAGATTATTTATTTATTAATTAAATTATTGAGTTTTAGGGAACCCGGTTGTATCAAACCAGCCCGGATTGGACCCGTACCGAGCGCAAGTCCATGTAGTCATGAGAGACGTCCTATGACATTTGTGTTGATGTATTTTGGATATTATGGTGTTGTTTTTCGTTTAATGATTTAATGAAAATATTCATCAATTAAATATTACAAATATTGTTATTAGTTGATATTCAATAATATTTGTATAAAATAGGCCTTGTACATTTTCTGGGATTATTAGACGGTGCAAAATGGTATATACACCATTATGAATTTATTAGATTTTGTTATTATTATTATTATTATTATTATTATTATTATTATTATTATTATTATTATTATTATTATTATTATTATTATTTTATTGGGATTGTTATTTAATATTATATTTTATTGGTTACTATTTAATTGCTATATTAAATTGTTATCATGTGATTTATAATTTATGCGTAAATATAATATATTAAATATGTGTATGTGTACGTATGTATAAAAATATAGATTATGTGTATATGTGTATGTGTACATATGTATAAAAATATAGATTATATGTATGTGTGTATGTGTACGTAGATATATTTATATTATATAAGTGTGTGTAGGTATAGGTATAAGATACATGTATATGTGTATACATTTATATGTATTTATATATATATAAGTATACGTATATATAAAATATACGTGTATATATATATAAATATGTATCAAATGTGTATAAATATATATATGTGTAGTTGTATATATATGAATATATATATATGTATACATATATTTGTATGTATAAATATATATATATATATGTTTACATATATTTATAAGTATGATTATATGTAAAAGAAATAGCAAAAAGGAAAAAAAAACAAAGAAGAAGCTGATACTACAGCAGATCATTGGTGAGCATGCACACATTGTGCTCACTAAGGCCAACTCCAATTAGGGTTTCTAACTTCCCTATTTCTAATCAGTTGGACTACAGAAAGTCTAAATAGGAACTTTTGTATTGATTTTACTCAAAGCAACCAAAGCTCAACCCCAAAAATCCCAGCTCCCCACAGAGCAAAGCCACCCCGAGCTAACCCCTATTCGATTCTGTGTAAGCAAACCGAACCCACGTAGCTTTTTCCCTGACCCAACCCGCGTGGACCCCAGAGCAAACAGCTCTTAACCAAACCGAGAGCAATTCTATATATATACGTAGTATATACAAACGGGATCGAGATCGACGAATTTCTTCAAAACCCTGGCAAAACCAATCGCGCCACTCTCCTCCCCGAACGCTGGGCAACCCCGCGCGCACCCACACGCCGCCGGTGCCACCACTGCGCTGGCCGGAGGCCGGCCACGCGTGCGCAAGCGTGCATAGATGACAGCGGCACCAGCAGCAGTTGCATCAATGAGGGCCACTTCACGAAGAGATAACATCCTCCATGCTTGATCGTTTTCTGATCCAATTATGCAGGTACGAAGCTAACCTATAGCCCTTCAATCCCCTTCAAATAGTTTGGGTTAATTCGCTTCGTGCGCGTCGCAAATCGATTCCCAAAACTGGGAAAAATCTCGATTTCCAGGATATAGAAACTGCCCCAATGTCTAATGTTTACGGTCGATTTGCGACCAAAATATCACAAACTTTGGAAAACCGCCTGAACAGACTTCTAGACAACCTAACCAAGATGAAAACCCTATTTTTAGATTTAATTCTTGTGATTTATTTTTTATTTAAAATTAGGATGAAGTTGACGAAAAATCTATTTTTAAAATATCGAAAACCATCCACACGACGTGCGTCTCGCCATTTCGGGCGACGTGGTCGCAAACAGAAGGCATCGAAAGCTGCGTAACGGCTTCGTGGTCGTGCGGGCTTTGACGAAATTCGAATTGGTCGCGTGTGCGCGACGAATTTGATGCGTATCCGTCAAAATTCACCGTATCGTGCACTTTGCAAATTTCTCAATTACTTTGTGCACGCTCGTCAGATCGAGACAAAACTTGCGCCAACAGAACCGTATCATTTTTTTGGTCCTGTATGCCAAGTTTGGTCCAATTCCGAGACAGTTGAATCGTACGTCGTTTTGCGGGTCCTACGGTCCCACTCAACGGGCGATTTTGTGCACGGCCCACCGAAATCCAACTTTGGACATATGGTTGGGTTCATATCGGAAACCTGGATCCGTAGACATATAGTTTGACAACTGTAGAGACCATTGACTCTGGCACGCTTTTCGGTGCAAAGCGGGTCCAACGGCGGATATCATTTTTGCCCAAAATTATCGTTTTGCCTCTGTGTCCAAAATTGGACTTAAGGACAGGCAATCCTAGCTAATTTAACTATTCTACGAACGTTGGTACTGTTTATTTCAGCATCTGGATACTTCTGCATGTGTTGACTGATTGTGGCTCGTTGAGTGGTATAGTGTTATTGGTTTCTCCAGCTAAGGATCTCAGGCAAGTGTACTTTCTGATTGCTTTCCGATTCATAGTAGTCTTTTCATTTCATGTCTATATATTTATCTTGCTGCTTGTTGACACGCTCGTCACACGGAGTAGTCGGGAGAGGAAATATCTTAGTAGACATGTGGACTACCCAGAACTATCCCCCGTATTTTTAGTGAATGCTAGCCGCTGCACACGACACGTGCAGTGAGCCTGATTTACCCTATAGCCGTTCACATGTCGAAACAGATATTTCACACCACCTAGATAGATGTCTTTTATTAGCTTTTCCTTGTTTACTTCTCTATCGTGCTATGTTATCAGTTTTCTTACTAGCTTTCATCTCTCATATGTTATTTTTATGTCTTGTTAATTCTATTGTGTTTTGTATTGCCGTCGGTTTGTGTACTTGTTCCATTCCTGACTGGAAACCATCATTTTTCAGGTTTAGCCGCGATCACTCTTAACATTGGAAAGACTTGGGTATGCTGAGGTCGACCTAGAAATAGATTGTAGTTGTAATATTTCATTAATTGTAAAATTTGTATTTTCCTTTAAACATAAATCTTGTCAATGTTGTAATAAATTTAGAATTGTGAATGAGCAGCAAATATTATTTCTTGAGCATTTATTTCTTGCGGGCTCGACAGCGTTCTACCGCCGACTCTGCGGCGTAGGCTGGCTTGGACACGTCTTGTATCCGAAAAGCGGGTGCGGGTCATGACAGCCTCCTCCCTGCCTCGTTCCCCCATCCCTTTGGTGACTGACCCGGTCGTCGTTCCTTCTCCCTCTTCCCCCTCCTTTCTACGGCTCCGGCGGTGGATAGTACTTTTCTTATCGGATTCTTATCCGGCCCTGTCCCTCCCCCGACCGTTGGCGCCCGGTGGGCTGCGGCCGTATTCCCCGGGCACCCAATGGATCTCGTACCATCGACAACCTCGGTCCCAGTGCCGAATGGGTTTCAAATTTTAAATGTCCCTGCCTCGAGCTCGAAGCCCGCTTCTTACAGTCCATGTTGTCTCATGGGGCGCCCTCATCTGGCTAGGTGCGGTCCGTTCCTGGAAGAGCGTGCACCTCAGGCGCTTGCTGACGCCGACCCACGTGTAGTAGAGCCAAGTATAGATGGTGCACTCTAGCTTCTGCAGCTTTTGGGCACCCAGCTCTCCTCTTGCGCCAGTGTTGGCGCCACTTTGGATGCCCAGATTTTCACTTCAGGATCGCACCTCACCCCTACTCCAGGTGGCACACGACACCCTGAGATCTCTCCTGCTGGCACCATTTTGGGTGTCTAACTCACCTCTTGCGCTAGTGTTGGCACCTCTTTGGGCGCCCAGCCTTCCAAGCCTTTTGCGACTGAAGTAGACCTCACCCCTACTCCAGGTGGCACGCGCTCATCGAACCGACCGACGTCGGTCAGCAGCTCTCTGGCTGCGGCCCAGTTCCTCTCGGCGGCTAGCCCAGCGCCCCTATCATTCCCTGATGATCTTTTGGCTCTCGTGCCACTTCTCCCTCCCTCAGACTCCTCGTCGGCCTCGATTGGCGCCTCTGTGTCCTAGCCTTTCATCGAGCTGACAACAGCCCATTCCTTGGCACCCCCACGTCCCAGCCTATCCCTGGATGGTGCATCACCTCCTCTCCCTTCCGCTGTTTGTGGCGCAGGACCTGGATCTTTATCTAGTTCTCATCCGGGCGTGGGACCCCCCTCCTCGGGTGCCTCCATGCTTCACCACTCTCGAGGCTCTCTAAATGCACCACCTATCGAGACTCCTAGAGGGTTGTTCTCTAACATCGCGATGATCGCGCCTTTGGGAGGTTGGCTCTCTCCAGCTCGTCAACATCCCCTCGTGCAGTCTTACGCCAACAAGCTTAGACCTGACCGTTCGGTCAGGATCCCATAGATCTTTTCTGACATCGTGTAAGTCCGCCTTCCTATTGCTGAGTTTTTAAAAAAAAGTAAAAGAAAAGTTTTCTAAAATAATAATTTTTTTATTATTAAACAAATTTGTTCAATATTTTCATGAAGTGTTGGAAAGTAAATCTGTAGAAACTTTTCTGACATCATCAAATTTAGTATTTACTCCTGAAATATAGAGTATTATTTAACATATAGTTTTATGATTTTTGGTCAAGGTTTCTTTTAATATATCCAGCCCAGTGGGCTTTCATTCACTAACCCATTGGGTTTTCTTAATACTTAGCCATTTCTATTCCTTCCTTTAATTCTGATCTGGGTTCAAATTTGGGAGAGAATTGATTTGAATTCCGTAACAAACTTTCAAATTTTCAGTTAAGGATTTTTGGGCGCCAACTCTTGCTTGGATTTCAAGCCAGCCAGTCCTATTTAAACCTTCCTTCTTCCTTCATCAATCATCCTTGCAACAAATTCCCGAGAATTCCTTTTCTTCCTCACTCTTTCTTCTTTCCGAGGGTCTAAACCAAGTTTTGTGGAGATCTAGATATGGCGACAGCGGTGGCAGAAGTAGTTCACTCCGGCAGCTAAGCACCCTTCGGGTCAGCAGCAACACTTCAATCTTCCGGCGAACCATCCGACGCCTACGAGAGGATCTCCTTCATTTGCAGTCGATCATCATCATTTCATAGATCGAGGTGAGCAATTCCAAATTCTTTCTTCATAGATGAAGAATTGTGCCGATCCTCCGTTCCTAATAATAGGACTTTATGTTCAGATTTAATTAGAGATCGATCGATTTAGATTCTCTTCTGTGGCATAACCATTGCACTTTTCGTCTGATCGATTGATGATTCGGTGAGTATCGACCCCGTTGCTCATTTCAAATTTGAGGTGTATGTCTACAGTTTTGGTGTGTGGACTTCCATGTTTTTTATTCAAGAACAATCGGAACGAAGTTGAAGTCTGGATCGGACCGTTGGCAATAACTACTAGTATTTTGGACTAAATTCGAGTATGTAAGCGTTTGTTTTGATATTTCGTTTGATCTTCTATTTTTGTTTTTTTTGAGATTAGATCAGGTATGAATTCCTTGTCTAGTTTTTAATGTCCTGTAGTTGTTTGATAATTTGTTTCACAGAGTCCCTTGAGCCATTCTTGGATACGAAAGGGAATTGTGTCCGTTTTTCTGATCCGTGAATTTTCTCCGAGACACGATCTCTATTAAGGCATCACTTTACCCTCCATTGCTGAGTCTGTGCTAAGATTTTCTTGAATATTAGTTATGGATGTTTGGAAGGAATTTGTTTGGGATGCAGGGTACAATTGTTGTGTTCGGCATCCGCCATGTCCGTGCATGTGTGCTCGTGTCTACCGGATGCGTTTAAATCAAGATCTAGTTAGCATCCTACTTCTACGATGGGTTGCTAATTGAGGATGTCATATTTATGAAGACTTTTACCACCGACCTGTATTTTAATGTGTGTTTTATTTCTTAAAGTGTTAAACTTCTTCCTTAGGTTTTCTTTCTCCATATGAATTAGATGTGTGAATTTCTAATTGCTTCCAGGAAGCTATTACCAGTTTGACCAGATGTTAATTTTGTTGAGTTTGTGTCTACGTGTCTCACAGTACTAAGAGTAGGTTAATTCCTTGTATTTCGGATATGATTGATAGATTTCTTATAGATTATCTCTTGAGTTGCTGTTATATCTCTAAAGCATTTCAATCTATGAGCTGACCTGTAACATCTTACCTGAGTTTAAAAACTGTTGTTGGATGTTAACTCAGTGACTTACCTACTAGGTTTTCTCAGTTTCCATTCCAGTTCTGTGAGTAGGATGTCTGTGGACATTATGATTGAGTGGAGAATAGGAAGAGTCGAGAGAGAAATGTAATGGTAGAAGTTCATTTCATTTTGAGATTTAATTTATGGTTGAATGTATTAACCTGCAGGAATAATCAACTATGTTGATTTTCTGAACTATTGCATCCCTCTCTGGATGTCTGTTATAGGTCAGATGGATTTTAGGATTAGAATCAGTAGAGTTTCATCTAAACCTGAGGTGGGTGAATTGCTACCTGGACTCACATCTGATAGTGTAAAAATAAGGTTAGCTGATATTTGGGTGAGTATGAATGTGCAATGATTGGCAGGCTGCTGGCTTAGCTAGTATAGGTTGTTTAGTTCAGTACAGAGTATGGACTGTTTAGTAACAGTCATGACTGATTGTACCAGTACTTTAATTAGGATTGATTCATATTAGTGCTCTGTTTAGAGAATGATTCGTATCAGTCCTGGTTAGGGACTGATTTATATCAGTCCCGCTCAGGACTGAATTTTAAAGGACTACAAATTTTCTGATTTGTTAAGATTCTAATAGCTGGTTGTGTACTTATTGACCAGAATGTTGGGCTTAACATTATTGTATTGAAGTCAGGAACCATGGGTTGCATATTGGATTGAAGTCCAGTTTAAACAAAGTCGAGTTGCTAATAGGGAAATTAAGAGTGGTTGTAGGTTGAACCTTACTGTCAATTTGACATTTTGTTTACATTAAGACTGGCATGAGCTGTTGTTTGGAAGCTGGTCACATTTCTCTCTATTTTTCAAGTAATTGGGGAGCTATCTTTCAATTATAAGTTATGGTTTCATAATTTTTGTTAGGATTATTAGGATAGCCTATAGGTTGGTTCAGTTCAGGATTGGTTTTAGTTTAGGATTGTTACCTGTCCATAATAGCCATGTTAAGACTGTTAGACATTGAGTAGTGCTGCAGTATCTAATGTTCAGAACATTTAGTAGGAATACCATCCTTGTATTGTAGTAGCTAAGCATGTTCTAGTACCATTCAGTATTTAAGAATCTGTAACTTAACTGGATTGTATTGTAGTTGTTTTGTTAATGCTGACCTATAGGAAAAGCTTGGTTAGGAGAAAACCCTACTTAGATTTTGTATATATATTAATTAACTTGTAAATCATATAACAGGAGGATATCCAGCTTCACATTCCATACTTGATCACCCTGAGCAATGCAAGTATACTCCTCGGACTTGTCCATTTTCTTCATGTCTTGTATATTCATTCTTGCATCTTCTTGTTGACACGATATTTCACGAGATTGTCTTGTATCATGTTCCCTGAGTTTTACTTGTGTCTGGAAGGGAAAATACTACAGATGTGTGATCAAATCCGAGTTACTATTCATGTGATTAGCTTAGGCCCCGCATCGTGCACGCGGGACCGAAGTCGTATCATTTCATGTTCCCTGAATCTACACAAGTTAATCACACACTCTGGATGTATTTCGATATATTGCACACTTCAGGTTCATTGTGTATCTCATGTTTAAGATTTATTTTATGTTCCCTGTATTTACTTTTCAGTATTCATGTTCAGGTTTCATGTCATGTCTCATTTCTTGTACTTTATATTTTCTTGTATTCATTTTCATACCATGATGTTTATGTTCATTTCCTTAGATATACTCAGCTCCGCTCCTGACTAGGATATGTTACAGGTGAGTTATGTAGAACCCTATAGGGGGGTGAATAGGGAAATAAAAAATAACTTGATCATAAGAAGCAATATATGACAAATAAAAAGAGAGAGTAAGAAGATCAAACACAAGATGTATCGTGGTATCCTCGCTTGAGGCAATCTAGTCCCGAAACTCTCTCCGGCTTAAATCTACTATTTAATAAAATAGTACACACGAGTTTGGATCCGAAGAACTCGCCAACTTCAACACGAGTTTGGATCCGAAGAACTCGCCAACTTCAACACACGAGTTTTCTTACGAAGGCTCGCCAACTTCAAAGAAATGAGAAGAGAACTTGTTGATCTTCTAACACTTGAAGTTCGAAAATTACAACTCTTAATAACTCTAGCACTTTGGGAGAGGATGACAATTAAAAGCTTGGTAGAGTATTAATGGTGGAGCTCTTGGTAGTTTAGAAAATTTATGGCAAGAGTTGGTGAAAGCTTCAAGAGAGAGAAGGCTTTCATTTATAGAGAAACCAAGAGCAGGTAGCATTTAATGCTCCTGGATACAGCCTGACCGGAATACCGTCGGTATGCATCGGTATACCGTCAGTATGCACCGGCATACCGTCGGTATGCACCGGCATACCGTCGGTATACCGGTCGAACAGTAACGGTCATATTAATATTTGTTTGGAGCATTTAATGCTGCCATTAATACAGTCTATGCCATTCAAAAATCAAATTTCGTAAGCCGGTACACCGTCGGTATGCCGCGGTATACAGTCGGTATTCCGACGTTTATCACAGAACGTTTTTGAGACAATCAAAATGGTATACCGTCGGTATGCCGGAGCATACCGTCGGTATGGCGATGTTTGTCACAGAACGTTTTGTGGTCCACAAAACGGTATACCGTCTGTATGCCAGAGCATACCGTCGGTATGCCGACATTTCTCACAGAAAGTTTTGTGGACAATAAAATGGTATACCGCCGGTATGCCGGAGCATACCGTCGGTATGCCGTTCTATAGGAAATTACTTTTTGACTTTAAGAAGTAGAAAGCTTTTAGTTTGTCATCCAACCTTAAGTGTTTACAGAAAGACCTAGACCTTGTACAGACTTGAAATTATACAGTGTAGGAAGCCGTCTATGCAAGGAGCGCTGGTCTTTGCTTCAGTCTTCAAGGCTGTGGAAGGTAAACTTGAATGGACAGACTTTATGTAGTAGAGCTTCTGAAATGATATCAATCTGAAAACAGAGAAAACTAAACTACGAAGATGCTGTTAATATTATCAAAATAAATGTGCCAACAAGTTAGAGGCTATCTATGACACTTATTACGGGTAGGAGCCTGGAGGCACCTATGAGCCAGCTGATGTTGCTCTGGACTTAGAGGCAGAGGAAGCCTAGTACCTTGCTTTTAGTTTCACTAGACTTTGTATTAGAGACATCAGTTTACTTTTCATTTGGTAGAAATGTAATAACTCTTAGACTTGTATTTGATTCTGGGATTCGATATTAGATGTTGTGGTTTATATTCATTATTATCTGGACTTGTAGTTTTTCCTAGAGATTGGTACAGCTTACATTATCGTGTCTAACGACGAAGGCTGGGCGTGTCCGACTCGTGTCCGATTATTCGGGAGCGGGTCGTGACTTATTTTTATTGGTGGCCCATGCAGGTCCATCCTAATGGTACCTAGGTATTAGTGTACTATTGGGGACTTGATTAAACTAGGGAAACTTGATCACAACATAGGAAAATCAGGAAATAAGGGTATATCAGGTATATCAGTTACATTGATGTTATAAAACATGGTTTATTTTTAGGTTTTAGGGTTTGTCAATCAACAAAGTTTTCTTTCTATTGCAAGATGGTCACTACGAGGAAGTGTGCGTATCAGCCTGGAGTTGCTGGCAGTTCGGGACAGTCTGCACCAGACGCTCCAGTAAAGCAGCATCCGCCACCGCCTCCTATTTTTCCTTCGTTGCCTCCGACGATGATGTCCGACGGCGCCCAGGTAATGGCTATGTTCCAGCAGTTCATGGAGGCCTAGAACCACCAGGCTGCACAGTTCAGAGCGACAGTCGTTGATGTACTCAGGACTCGAGAGCCGGCAACACCAACACCGGTAGCACCTCCAACACCAGCAGCACCGAGACCCAGGACCGCCAGGGACTACCAGAACCTCTGTCCGATAGATTTTTGGGGCCACGAGGGGATCGTTTATGCGGATGAGTGGCTGGAAAATGCTGAGCGGACGCTGAAGATGGCGAGGATTCCTGATGACTTGAAGGTGAAAGTTGCGAGCATGCAACTTTTCGACCTTGCCAGAGCCTGGTACCCAAGGAGCCCCAGTTAGCAGCGCCCCAGGTTATTTGGATAGATTTTAAAACTCTGTTCAAGGAGAAGTTCTTCCCCGACATTGAGAGAGACGAGCTTCGGATGAAGTTTGAGCCTTACAGTAGGGGACCATGACAGTGGCAGAGTATACGTCAGAGTTCACCCGACTCAGCAGGTTCACAGAGAACCTAGTCGGCACGCCAGAGGAGAGGGCTTGGAGGTTCAAGAAGGGCCTCACCAGAGAGCTGCGGCATGCAGTGGCGATCAGCCAGGAGATGACTTATTCGAGCATCCTCAAAATTGCTCAGGCTGTAGAGAATAAGATGGACCCGAGGTCCAAGAGGGATAGGGACATCGACAGTAGAAGCTACCATGCACCGACGAAGAGGACCCAAATTTAGACTCAGACGAGGCCACCACAGCCGACAGCAGTTCAGCATTGTCCTGTCAGAGTTCCAGCAGTTCGGCATCAAAGACAGCAGGGGGTCACTTATATATATTGTCATCGGCCAGGACACCACGTGAAGGTCTGTCGTAAGAGGCTTGGACTTTGTCTATTCTGCGGGTCGGATGCACATCAGATGAGAGACTGCCAGCAGGCCACAGCCAGACTAGCGGAAGGACCCCAAGGAGCTGGAGGACCACCACCAGTACCATCCAGAGCACTACTTGCTGCACCCTAGAGAGGAGGACCAGCTCTACCACCTCAACAGCAGAGATTTGCACAGCACCAGCAGCAGCAGAGGGGAGGACCACAGCGGGGACGTACTTACGTCATGGCCGCAGTTGAGGAGGAAGAGGCAGCTCCAGATGTTATCATAGGTTCTATTATCATACATTCATTTTCTGCTATTGTATTGTTTGATTCTGGAGCCACACATAACTTTATATCATATGAGTTTCTGCATAGACACGGCTTCACACCTAAGCCCACTAGGAGGAACTGTCGGATTATGACAGGAGGAGGGGTAGTGCCAGTTAGTAAGATGGTAGATTTTCCTATCACTATAGCTGGACGGGAGCTTAGGGCTCGACTTCTAGTGATGCCATTGCCCGAATTTGATGTAGTCCTCAGCATCGACTGGATGAGTGAGCAGTTTGCTGTAATAGACTGCCATAAAGGAAAGGTTACTTTCAGCCTGCCTGGAGTTTCGCCGTTCGAGGTCAAAAGACGGATTGCAGAGAGACCAGAGGGAGTCTACTTTGGAGCAGTTACAGAAGAACAAGAGTTGCCGCATCCGCTGATTACAGAATTTCTCGACGTCTTCCCCGAGGAGTTGCCAGGATTGCCGCCAGATCGAGATGAGGAGTTCAGCATCGACTTAGTGCCCGGATCAGCGCCAAAGTCCCAATATTGCTACAAGATCAACCCGAAGGAAGCTGCAGAGTTGAAGGCCCATATTGATGAGTTGGAAGACAAGGATTCTATTCGATCCAGTGCTTCACCCTAGGGAGCACTGGTACTCTTCGTGTCTAAGAAGGATGGAACTGTGAGGATGTGTATCGATTACTATGTACTCAATAACATCACCATCAAGAATAAATACTTGTTGCCACGGATAGATGAGCTGTTCGATCAGCTGAGTGGAGCGAAGGTCTTTTCTAAGATTGACCTTCGGTCGGGATATCATCAGATGAAGGTTCGGGAGCAGGATATTCAAAAGACAGCTTATAATACCCGTTACGGCCAGTATGAATTCTTGGTGATGTCGTTCGGACTCACCAAAGCCCCAGCAGTGTTTATGAACTTGATGAATAAAGTTTTTCACAAGTATCTGGACAAGTTTGTCGTAGTCTTCATTGACGATATTCTGATCTATTCGAAGACCGAGGAGGAGCATGTGGAGCACCTGCGAAATGTGTTGAAGATTTTATAAAAGGAGAAGCTGTACGGGAAGCTCTCGAAGTGCGAGTTCTTCCTGGACAAAGTGGAGTTCTTGGGGCATGTGGTGACTGGAGAAGGGATTTCTACAGATCCCAAGAAGATTGAAGTTATGGAAGCATGGGTACCTCCCAAGTCAGTAGCAGAGATTCGTAGTTTCCTGGGGCTAGCAGGTTACTACTGGAAGTTCGTAAAAGATTTTGCCAAGATAGCAGAGCCAATGACGAAGCTTACGCGGAAGGACGAGGAGTTCATCTAGAGCGATGCCTACCAGTCAGCATTTGAAGAATTAAAGAGAAGACTCACTACAACACCAGTTTTAGCTTTACCATCTGGATCGGAAGGGTTAGTCATCTACAACGATGCATCAGAAAAAGGCTTGGGATGTGTGCTTGAGCAGAACAAGAGGGTCATTGCTTATGCTTCTAGACAGTTGAGGCCTCATGAGAAGAATTACCCTACACATGACTTGGAGCTAGCAGCAGTCATTTTTGCCTTGAAACTGTGGAAGCACTATTTATATGGAGAGAGGCTGGACATCTTCACGGACCACAAAAGCCTGAAGTATGTTTTTACTCAGAAGGAGTTGAATATAAGGCAGTGCAGATGGCTGGAACTCATAAAGGATTTTGACATCAATCTGCAATACCACCCTGGGAAGGCGAATGTGGTAGCAGATGCTCTTATTCGATATCCTGTTGCTATGTTTCTCACTATGGATCGGCATCTTCTAGAGGATCTTGAGAGTCTGGGATCGAGATTGATCTTTCGAGAGTTGGAGGGCAGCTTTTGCACATGCTGATACAGTCAAGACTGATAGAGAAGATCAAAGAGGCCCAGTTTCTAGATGAGGGACTCTGATGTCACAGAGGCCAGGCAGAGGCAGGATTGCTCGACGACTTCACTGTTGCAGATGATGGATCCCTGAGGCACGAAAATCAGTTGTGTGTGCCTAAGGATTTGCTGGAGGAGATTATGCAGGAGGCCCATCAGTCACAGTACTCTATTCATCCTAGATCTACCAAGATGTATAAGGATCTGCGGGAGTATGTTTGGTGGTATGGAATGAAACGAGAGGTTGCCAGATTCGTTTTTAGATGCCTTGTGTGCCAGCAGGTTAAAGCAGAGCACCAAAGACCAGCGGGATTACTCCAGCCTTTACCTATTTCAGAATGGAAGTGGGAACACATCACCATAGACTTCGTCTCTGGATTACCTTTTACGCTCGGTGGCAAGGATGCTATTTGGGTTATCGTAGACAGATTAATAAAATTCGCTCACTTTATTCCGTTCAAGGTAGGGCTGTCGACTGAGAAGCTTGCAGACCTCTACATGCGGCAAATTGTGCGGATCTACGGGGTGCCGGTGAGTATCGTTTCAGACAGGGACAGCCGCTTCACATCACACTTCTGGAAGAGTCTACAGCTGAGCTTGGGTTCACAGTTAAAGTTTAGCACCGCCTATCATCCGTAGACGGACGGGCATTCTGAGAGGACCATTCAGACACTGGAGGACATGTTGCGAGTTTGCGCACTTGACTTCGGTGGTTCGTGGAAGGATCACTTGCATCTTATAGAATTTGCCTATAACAAAAGCTATTAGGCTAGCATCGAGATGACACCGTTCTAGGCACTGTATGGATAGAGATGTCGCACACCTTTATCTTAGGATGACCTTGGCGAAAGGGCTTTGCTTGGGCCAGAGATGGTGGTAGATTCGGCCGAGAAAATTAGACTGATTAGAGAGCGTCTCAGAGTTGCACAGGATCGACAGAAGCACTGGGCAGATAGCAGCAGACGGCCTCTGGAGTTCGCAGTTGGAGATAGAGTGTTCCTGAAGATCTCGCCGACCAGAGGCATCATTCGTTTTGGTAGAGGCAGGAAGCTCAGTCCGAGATATATCGGGCCCTTCGATGTGACGGTACGGATTGACGAGGTGGCATGTCGACTTGCACTTCCTGCTAGTTTGGATGGAGTGCACGACGTTTTCCATGTGTCCCAGTTTCGACGCTACATTCCGGACCTGAGCCATGTGGTGGACTACTCAGAGCTAGAGGTGGGTCCAAGCTTGACCTACAAGCAGCAGCCAGTGGAGATCTTTGATAGGAGGGTGAAGCAACTATGAAATCAGACTATTCCCCTTGTCCGTGTCATATGGAGACATCACTCTCCGGGAGAGTCCATATGGGAGCGCGAGGACGAGATGCGGGAGCGCAACCCCAGTTTGTTTGCTTAATTGTACTTTTTGAAAATTTTAAATTCAATAAAATGGCTTGTGTTTGAATATTCGTTGTGATTTTTTAGGTTTAATTTTGTTGTCCTTCGAATTTCGAGGACGAAATTCTTTTAAGGGGGAGAGATTTGTAACTCTGCCTTCCCGATTGATGAGTTTTTAAAAAAAAAGTAAAAGAAAAGTTTTCTAAAATAATAATTTTTTATTATTTAACAAATTTGATCGATATTTTCATGATGTATTGGAAAGGAAATCTGTAGACACTTTTCTGACATCATCAAATTTAGTATTTACTCCTAAAATATAAAGTATTATTTAACATATAGTTTTATGATTTTTGGTCAAGGTTTCTTTTAATATATCCAGCCCAGCGCGCTTTCATTCACTAACCCATTGGGTTTCCTTAATACTTAGCCATTTTTATTCCTTCCTTTAATTCTGTTCTGGGTTCAAATTAGGGAGAGAATTGATTTGAATTTCGTAACAAACTTACAAAATTTCAGTTAAGGATTTTTGGGCGCCAACTCTTGCTTGGATTTCAAGCCAGCCAGTCCTATTTAAGCCTTCCTTCTTCCTTCATCAATCATCCTTGCAATAAATTCCTGAGAATTCCTTTTCTTCCTTACTCTTTCTTCTTTTCGAGGGTTTAAACCAAGTTTCGTGGAGATCCAGATATGGCGACGACGGTGGTAGAAGTCGTTCACTCCGGCAGCTAAGCACCCTTCGGGTCAGCAGCAACACTTCAATCTTCCGGCGAACCAACCACCACCTACGAGAGGATCTCCTTCTTTAGCAGTCGATCATCATCATTTTATAGATCGAGGTGAGCGATTCCAAATTCTTTCTTCGCAGATGAAGAATTGTGTCGATCCTCCGTTCCTGATAATAGGACTTCATGTTCAGATTTAAGTAGAGATCGATCGATTTAGATTCTCCTCTGTGGCATGACCATTGCATTCTTCGTCTGATCGATTGATGATTCGATGAGTATCGATCCCCTTGCTCATTTCAAATTCAAGGTGTATGTATACAGTTTTGGTGTGTGACTTCCATGTTTTTGATTCAAGAACAATCTGAACGAAGTTGAAGTCTAGATCGGACCGTTGGCAATACCTGCTAGTATTTTGGACTGAATTCGAGTATGTAAGCGTTTGTTTTGATATTTTGTTTGATCTTCTTTTTTTTTTTTAGATTCGATCAAGTATGAATTCCTTGTCTAGTTTTTAATGTCCTGTAGTTGTTTGATAATTTGCTTCACAGAGTCCCTTGAGCCATTCTTAGATGCGAAAGGGAATTATGTCTGTTTTTCTGATACGTGAATTTTCTCCGAGACACGATCTCTATTAAGGTATCACTTTACCCTCCATTGTTGAGTCTGTGCTAAGATTTTCTTGAATATTAGTTATGGATGTTGGAGGGAACTTGTTTGGGATGCAGGGTGCAATTGTTGTGTTCGGCATTCGTCGTGTCCATGCTTGAGTGCTCGTGTCTACATGATGTGTTTAAATCCAGATCTAGTTAGCATCCTACTTTTACGATAGGTTGATGATTGAGGATGCCATGTTTATGAAGAATTTTACCACTGGCCTGTATTTTAATGTGTGTTTTATTTCTTAAAGTGTTGAACTTCTTCTTTAGGTTTTCTTTCTCCAAATGAATTAGATGTGTGGATTTCTAATTGCTTCCAGGAAGCTATTACTAGATTGACCAGATGTTAATTTTGTTGAGTTTGTGTCTACGTGTCTCATAGTACTAAGAGTAGGTTAATTCCTTGTATTTAGGATATTATTGATAGATTTCTTATAGACTATCTCTTGAGTTGCTATTATATCTCTAAAGTATTTTAATCTATGAGCTGACCTGTAACATCTTACCTGAGTTTAAAAACTGTTGTTGGATGTTAACTTAGTGACTTACCTACAAGGTTTTCTCAGTTTCCATTCCAGTTTTGTGAGTAGGATGTCTGTGGACATTATGATTGAGTGGAGAATAGGAAGAGTCGAGAGAGAAATGCAATGGTAGAAGTTCATTTTAGTTTGAGCTTTAATTTATGGTTGAATGTATTAACCTACAGGAATAATCAACTATGTTGATTTTTTGAACTGTTGCATCCCTCTCTGGATGTCTGTTATAGGTCAGTTGGATTTTAGGATTAGAATCAGTAGAGTTTCATCTGAACCTGAGGTGGGTGAATTGCTACCTGGACTCACATCTAATAGTGTAAAAATAAGGTTAGCTGATATCTGGGTGAGTATGAATGTGCAATGATTAGCAGGCTGCTGGCTTAGCTAGTATAGGTTGTTTAGTTCAGTGTAGAGTATGGACTACTTAGTAACAGTCAAGACTGATTGTACCAGTACTTTAATTAGGATTGATTCGTATCAGTGCTCTGTTTAGAGAATGATTCGTATCAGTCCTGGTTAGGGACTGATTTATATCAGTCCTGCTTAGGACTTAATTTTAATGGACTACAAATTTTCTGATTTGGTAAGTTTCTAATATCTGGTTGTGTACTTATTGACCAGAATGTTGGGCTTAACATTGTTGTATTGAAGTCAGGAACCATGGGTTGCATACTGGATTGAAGTTCAGTTTAAACAAAGTCGAGTTGCTAATAGGAAAATTAAGAGTGGTTGTAGGTTGAACCTTACTGTCAATTTGACAAATTTTGTTTACTGTGATTTATTATTGAGATTAAGACTGGCATGAGCTGTTGTTTGGAAGCTGGTCACCTTTCTCTCTATTTTTCAAGTAATTGGTGAGCCATCTTCAATTATAAGTTATGGTTTCTAATTTGTTAGAGATTATTAGGATAGCCTATTGGCTGGTT
>JANAVB010029644.1:0-25000 GCA_029216955.1 Iris pallida
GAAAAGAAAAAAAATTGGTCAAGGGGTTGACAGAAGTGCAACCCTGTAAGCTACCTCTCCGATCCTGCCAAGTATCTCAAACGGTCCAATGTATCTGGGGTTCAACTTGCTGCCTCGTCCGAACCGGATCGTCCCTCTAGTAGGTGATATCTTCACCAGTACCATATCTCCGTCAGCAAACTCCATCGGTCTGCGACTAGCATCGGCCCAGTGTTTCTGCCTATTCTGAGCAACTCTGAGTCGGTCTCTGATCATCCCAACCTTCTCTGCTGCATCAGTGATCATCTCTGGCCCAAGCATAACTCTATCTTCAACATTATCCCAAAAGAGCAGTGTACGGCATCGTCGTCCATATAGTGCCTCGAAAGGAGACATATCGATGCTGGCTTGGTAGCTGTTGTTGTATAAAAACTCTACCAGTGCAGATGGCTCTCCCATGATCCGCCAAAGTCTAGCACACAAGTCCTCAGCATGTCCTCTAGCGTCTGTATCGACCTCTCAAACTGTCCATCTGTCTGTGGGTGGCACGCTGTACTGAACTTGAGCCGACTGCCCAACTCTTCCTGCAAGCTCCTCCAGTTATGGGACGTGAATATGCTATCCCGGTCCGATATGATGCTCACTGGTACTCCGTGTAAGCGAACTATCTGCTGCATGTATAGCTCCGCCAACTTCTCGGTAGAAAGCCCCACCTTGAAGGGTATGAAGTGCGCACGCTTCGTCAGCCTGTCAACGATGACCCAAATGGCATCCTTCCCTCCTTGGGAACGAGGAAGCCCTGAGATGAAGTCCATCATAATATGCTCCCACTTCTACTCGAGAATGGATAATGGCTGCAATAGACCAGCTGGCCTCTGACGCTCCGCCTTGACCTGCTGGCAAACTAGGCATCTCGAAATGAAACGAGATACATCTCTCTTCATCCCCTGCCACCAAAGATGTTCCCGTAAGTCACGGTTCATCTTGTTGGCACCAGGGTGAATAGAATATCGCGATCGATGCACCTCCTACAAGACTGTCTCTATCAGCTCTCCCTTCGGCACGCATAACCGGCTGCTATGCCTCAAGGATCCATCCTCTGCTATAGTGAAGTCATCCAGCAATCCTGCTAAAGCCTGGACTCGAAGTTTGAGGAGGCTCCCATCTGTAGACTGTGCCTCCTTTATCTTCTCTATCAAACCTGACTAAATGTCTAGCGCCATCATCTGTATCAATGATCCTGGCCGAACTATCTCTATACCGAGCTTCTCCAGATCTTCTGGCAAATGTCGATCTATCATCAGATACCATGCCATTGGATGCCTGTTCAGCGTATTTGCCACCACGTTTGCCTTCTCGGGGTGATACTGTAAATTGATGTCGAAGTCCTTCATCAACTCCAACCATCATCTTTGCCTCATGTTCAGTTTCTTCTGCGGGAACACATACTTCAAGCTCTTGTGGACAGTAAAGATTTCCACTCGCTCTCCGTATAAGTAGTGTTTCCACAACTTGAGTGCAAAGATCACCGCAGCTAACTCTAGGTCGTGGGTAGGATAGTTCCATTCATGAGTCCGTAATTGCTTAGATGCATTAGCAATCACTTTCCCACGCTGCTGTAGGACACATCCTAGCCCCTTTCCCGAAGCATCGCTGTAAATGGTAAAACCTCCAGATCCCGAAGGTAATGTCAGAACTGGAGCGGTGGTCAGCCTCCTATTCAGCTCCTCAAATGCTGCCTGACAGTCCTCTGACCAGATGTACTCTACGTCCTTCCGTGTCAGTTTCGTCATGGGTTCAGCTAACCTAGCAAAGTCCTGGATGAACTTTCTATAATAGCCTGCTAATCCTAAGAAGCTTCTGATCTCTGAAACTGACGTCGGAGCTTTCCATGTCTCAACGGCAGCAACCTTCCTGGGATCCACTGAGATCCCCTCTCCAGTAACGACATGACCAAGAAACTCCATTCGGTCTAAAAAGAACTCATACTTCGACAATTTGCCATACAACCTCTCCTGCCTCAGAATCCCCAAAACTGTCCGCAAGTGCTCTGCGTGCTCCTCCGGCGTCTTCGAGTATACCAGGATGTCGTCGATAAATACTACGACGAACTTATCCAGATACTGGTGAAATATCTTATTCATCAAGTTCATAAAGATAGTTGGCACATTTGTGAGCCCAAATGGCATCACCAAAAACTTGTACTTCCCATACTTCGTGTTGAACGCCGTCTTCTGGATGTCTGTAGCCCTGACTTTCACCTGGTGGTAACCGGATCTCAAATCTATCCTGGAAAATACCTTCGCCCCACTCAACTGGTCGAACAAATCATCTATCCTGGGCAGAGGATATTTGTTCTTAATGGTGATGGTATTCAACACCCGTTAGTCAATACACAACCGGACTGTACCATCCTTCTTCGGTACAAAGAGTACTGGCACTCCCCATAGAGAAGTACTAGATCGAATGAAACCCTTTTTCAACAGGCCATCAATCTGCTCCTTCATCTCTACGGCCTCCTTGGGGTTCACTCTATATCAAGCCCTGGATACTGGTGATGATCCCGGTACTAAATCTATAGTAAACTTCATATCTCTGTCAGGCGGAAGTCCTGGAAGATCCTCTGGGAATACATCCATAAACTTCCTAGTGATAGGGTATGGAGGTGCTAACTCCCCAACTGTCGCACAATAGTTCGGCTCTAGGCTGATCTCCGGCCCTGTACTCCTGACACTGAATGGTGCCGTGCCTGGAGGACTGAACAGAATACAACCCTCATGACAGTCTATAGCTGTGGGAGCATAGCTAAACCAGTCCAACCCTAATATGATATCATATCCGGGGAGTGGCATCACAAAGAATCGTCCCCTAAACTCTCTCCCTGCTATAGTAATAGAGCATCTATAGATAGCCCTAATGGGTACTGGTCCGCCTTTCGTCATTACTCTACTCATCTCCTCGATAGGTGTATTTACTAAGTGGTGTTTATACAAAAACTCTAATGACAGAAAGCTATGCGATGCACCAGAATCAAACAAGCGTAGAGCTAAAAAGGTATGCAAATAAATATGACCTGTGATGATGTCGGCTGAATAATTTGGCTCCGAAACCTGCTCCGGCTCCGCCTCAAGAGCCAGACTATAAGCCTTCCCCTGGGGTCCCTTCTGTTGCTGCAGATGTTGCCCAAACCTCTGCTACTGAGTCGGGAGCGACGGTCCTCTAGACGGTGGTCCAGCACCTGGTGCCCTCGCGGTTGGGCAGTCCCGAAGATGATGGGTGGTAGACCCACAAGCTAAATACTGCCCCAACCTCTTTCTGTAGATGGCAAAGTCATCCACTGGCCTTCTACCGAATGAACACACAAGTCCCCTCTGTTGCCGAGGTCCCGGGGCTCTAGCTGGTGAGGTTGGGTGATATGGTATGGAAGGATGGTATATCTGCTGGTGCGGCAACGGTGCTCTCGGCTGGAAAGCCTGACGCTTGGAAGGTCCCTCATGGTGTACGGGAGCCGGCCTCTTATAAGACTGAAGACGCTCCTCTATGCTCCGGGCCAACTCTAGGCTCTGGTAGTAGTCAGTCGTCCCGTTCGCTACTATGAGAATGCCGATGTCTGGAACTAGACCATGGCAAAACCTACACGTCATCTCCTCTAGGTCTGCAACAAGACTAGAAGCGAAATGGTTCAATCGACTAAACTCTGCTGCATATTCGTCAACAGAATGGTTCCCCTGCTGGATGTTCTGGAATCGTGGCCCCATGGCTACCCTAGCGGTGGTAGAGAAGAATTTCTTCTTGAACTGGATCTTAAATTGATCCCAAGTGGCCCTCCCTATCTTGAATAGTGGTTTATTCCTGAACCAAACTCCTGCCAAGTCTGTTAGCAAAAATCCTGCTGCCTCGACCTGGAGATCACCCGGCAACCTAGCTCCAAGGAGCTTCCTCTCTACCGAGTCTAGCCAGTCATCTGCTACAACGATGCCCTCGGTCCCCATGAACTCCCTGGGGTTCAAACCCATGAAGTCCTTGATGTTCCCCGCTCTCTGCCGTAGCTCTACCGGTGGTGGGACCACGACACGCTCCTCAGAACGCTCCATGCTCTGGCGGAGTAAGGTGGTCTGCTCCTGATGGGTCGTTAGGAACCCCTGGATCAGAGTGAGCAGTTGGTTCCCGTTGAGAGTGACGGAAGCCTGGACAGGTATAGTAATAGGTGGTGGTGGGAGTATCGGGTCCTGCTGGGACTGTGATGTGGAAGGTGGTGGAGGCATCTGGCTTGGTGGATTTGTAGAGGGGAGTATGGTAGGTGTAGGTGGATCGGTCAACTGGTCAACCGACTAGATAGGAAGTGTGCCATTCTCAGGTGTGGCATACTGGGACGAGCGGGTGAGCACCATCTAATAAATAAAAGAACTTATAAGGACTCTTTTAAGTAAACAATCATAAACAACAAATATGCCACACCTGAGAATGTTATTCCTAGTATTGGGCTAACACTAGGAATAGCATTTATATACTAGGAATAACATTTTAGAACACCTAGTGTTGTCTAGTTACCTTAAGTTCCTGATCGCAGGCATGCTTGGTACAATGACGTAACCAAACAATTTAGTCAGGACCTGCATGGGCCACCACTAAAAATATGTCACGATCCGCTACCCAAATTGTTGGGCCAGGCCGAGTAATGTCCAGCCTACGCTTGAGATAAAGCGTAGTAAGCTGTTCTAAAGATAAACAATATAATCAAGTGTGCTAATAGTTCTATATATCATATTGAGTTAGCAATGTTCCAAACACAAAAGTCATCTTGTATATAATATGTTTCGAGTACATGGCTAAAAGTAAAACTGGATACAGGTCCAGTTACAAAATACATAGTCAACAACGTGACTACTCTCAAAAGTTCCGAGCAACTACACAAACTAGACGAGTTTTCCCGTAGGTACATCCTCGTAAGGTAAAGTCTGATCCTCGATGGCAACCCCATAATAAGAATCACAAAGCAACTCCTCCTCGGTAAGTATACCTACAACGTTATCCTGTTAGGACGTGAGCAAGTACTGATTCTAGTAAACTAAATATACGAAACATGAAATGAACATGAGTGTAATAAACAGAAATTATGTCATATCATAATCTATCATGGTAATGATACATATGTCATAGAGACAGATGTATATGTAATGTTTAAGACTGTAGTAGGTACGTGATCGTCAATAGGTGTACAATATGCAGGGACACATAATAAAATGTACTTCCGTACAAGTGATACGGCGATAGATGTACATACGCATAAATACAGCTTTGAGATAAAGGCCTACGGTACAGTAACATGTAAAATAAAACTTTGCTCGGTACAATAGAGGGGGCATGATCACGTACTCAACTATTAGTTTTTCTATAACCCAGATTCTAAACATGTGAGAGATACGAGGACAGTATAAAACATGGTGGATACTGAGAGCAGTTTAAAGCATGTGAAACATGTAGAGAGATATGGCTTGCAGTTTAGATATCGGTATTTAACATGGTTTATACACAATTCATTATATGCTGTAAATAAAGTTTGTAGAGGTACTTGCCTCTAGCAAAGCAAGGTTGTGAAGGAAATGCTACAGATGTCTGGTGTCTCGTCACTGTAAAAATAATACATAAACTTAGTTTTTATACTAAGTTAAACACTAAGACACTAGTGTGCGACACGACTCTCTGACTGGATACCTAGCCAAATGGTAAACTTTAGCATAGGAGACCAATATGGGGTGACACAATACCTAAACTAACTTTTTAGGACCTTTACACTATGGTAGGGTGAGGTCCAATACTACAATATCCCAAAATCACACAATATATCGTAAGTCGTAATTAATCAATAATTAAATCAGACTGTATACTGTGTTTCAATGATTTTTGAGATAGACAAAAAGCTCAAATACACATAAAATAAAGTACCAAGATGATCCTTATTAATTATAGAAATTTATAATAATTTTTCTGGAATTTATAAACCCTCATAGATATTTATTAAAAATCAGTAAACATATGTATCCTACAAATGAGTTCTGTTTTCCTATTTTTATAACATGCATAAGGTACTATTAATTCTGGACAAATTATATTAAATTAGCTAAATTAACATAGTATTTAAATACAATTTTTCCCATATTTATACAGTAATTAAAATATATATAAAAATTCAAAAACAGCAAGTTACAATTTCTGGAAAATAAATAATTAATTATTTAATATTTTATCCACGTATTCGAAATTGAACCGAAGTCCAGATGCGGGACCCAAAGCCATGAATCAAGTCCAATATGACTTGTACAGACTTTGAATGTATTAGACACATTTGGGCTCAAAAACCCTTGCCAGGTTTGGACACCAAATGGCCATGATTAATAAAATATAGTAATTCAAAAATATATATTAAAGTATTTTAATAATATATATTAAAGTGGTAAAATATACAAGTCATAAAACTATATAATAAAATAACTTGTGAATTTATACATAATGACATTTTGCACAAAATTGTGTTTGAAATATATATACATATACAACAAATACATTTATATATATATATATATATATATATATATATATATATATATATATATATATATATATATATATATATATATATATATATATATATATATATATATATATATATATATATATATATAGATATTATATATATATATATATAATGAACATGTATATATAATAAATATACATATATATATATATATATATATATATATATATATATATATATATATATATATATATATAAAAATATATATATATATATATATATATATATATATATATATATATATATATATATATATATATATATTATATATATATATATATATATTCTTTTATATATATATATATATATATATATATATATATATATATATATATATATATATATATATATATATATATTATATACTGTTATATATATACTGTATTTATATATATATGTATATTTTATATTAAGTATTTATATATATATATATAAATAATATATATATAAATACAGTATATATATAACAGTATATATAATATATATATATATATATATATATATATATATATATATATATATATATATATATATATATATATATATATACATATATATACATATACATATACATATACATATACATATACATAAACAAATAAAAATAAAAACAAAACAAAAAGAACACAAAAGGGGGGCTCGAACTCGGTCCGCTGGGACGGAGGGCGGGTCTGAGCGCCACTCGGCTGACTAGTGGGTCAGGTCGAGCTTGCTGTTAGGGTTGGAGCTTGGGTTAGTTATGTAGTGATTTAAGATAATGGGTTTTAAACCCAATAATAGCCTATTAAACCCGTTAACCCATAGTCATGTGTCTTCGTGTCCTAACAGTTAGGGACACGAAGACATACGAGTCCAGTGTCCCAGGCGTGCACGACACGCACGACACGAACTGGCCGTGCCCGAACTCACTCACGCGCTGCTCGTGTCTAGGCGAGTCTAGGGTCACAAAGATGAGACACATGGCGACACAGGGAACAAAACGACACCTACGTGTCCAGTCGAGCGGGCTGTCGAAGCTGCGGCAAAGCGGAGGAAGAGTCGGGGTCGACGGAGGTAGGTGGCGCTGAGTTCGTCACGTCGTGGCGAACAGTATGGCGGTGGTTGGAGGCGGTGGCGTAGGCTGGAACGGCGGCGATGGGTCTGAGTTCAACTTCGGCGAGTGGTGGTAGAAGAAGAAAGGGGTCAGGACGTGCTGGGTTGGTCGAAAAATAGTGTAGGGTTAGGGTTTTGGGGTCGGGGGCTTTTATAGGCTGGGGAGACGACAAAATTAGGGTTCCGATTAGGGTTTAGGGTAGGGTTTCGGCGAGATTAGTCGGAGATGATCACCGACGAAGGCGGTAATCGGGTGCCGGATTTGCAGACCCCCCCAAACGAGCTATTGCAAATAAACCCACTGCCATAGCAATGTACAAAAAATCTAATTTGCACAAATACCCCTCCGCTAAGCTCTGTGAAAATATAATTTGCACAGACAAATAAAATATTGCATAATGGCTTCAGAACAATTGAAATAATTTCAAAAAGCATTTAAAACATTTTAATAAATTGCAAGATGATATTTCTTCGGTTTTAAAACCATTTAAAAATTCTAGAAAATTCCTAATAATTATAATAATTTATTTTAAGGATATAAATGCTATTTAAAATCATAAATCCTTATTTTAAAATAATTAAAAATATTCAGGGGCTTACACCTTAAGTTCATTCTCCTCTCCTATGAAGAAAATAGTCGGAAAAACCCTCACGTCGATCATTGAGAGAGGAGTGAAAAGGAAACGAATGAGAACTCTCTCCAAGACCTATGTATAGGCTCAACACAATGAACTTAACATTAATGGCGATGAACCTGACGCTTCGACTCTCTTGACGAACGATTTTCTAGGAATTCATCTCAACACCTATTTATAGGCTTCGAACGACGTGTGCATTGATAAGGAAGAAAAACGAAGAGTTATCCACTTGAGATAGAACCGAACTAACCGTTCTCATCCTGAAAAAGATCGTGATGATGTCATATCAGTGCGCGCCCCACTTTTGTTCAAAGTGCTTCTAACTTTATTCAAAAAAGTTAGAAAACTTTGAAGGGGTCTTCTAGACGCAGGGGTCACGCTCCCCAGAGATGACTCACACTTCAGAGAATCAAGCTACCAACGCCCCGTCAAAGCAGCATGGTGGTCATGCCTCATCTAAGAGATGCCTAAATTTCTGTGTGAAAGATAGTTGGAGGCTTGAAAACCAAACTCATAATTACTTTGGCTATCCACGCCTCGATAGGGGACGCGCCCCTCTCATCCTCGCGCCTCACTTCTATGGGCGCGCCCGACTCATCGCGCCCCAACCTATACGTGGCGGTTACTCCCCCCGATGCTGCATTTAATGAGTATGGTCTTCTCGAGACCTCTGTCTGACGCTTCGATTCTCATACAGATAATGAACACGAAGGACAAAGTTCATTCTTCTCAAAAGCAGACACGTCAGGCGTGTGTCTCCTCGGGCACGTGTTGCCTAATCAAGTTCAAGCGTGTGTCGCCTTGAGCCCTTTCTTCAAGCACGTGTTCCTCTGTCCCGTGCCTGCAATTTTCTTCAATGATAGACACGCCACCTAGGACAGTGATTCCTAGGCGTGTGGAGAGTTAGGCACGCGTTACGTGTCGCAGACCTAGTCACGTCCTTGAACGAGTTTTTAGCATCTCGACATCCTCTTCCAACAACAAGATACCAAATCTACCACGTGGCAGTCTGCCATGGCTTCTCACCAGTGATATACACGTATTGCTGTAACTGACTCATGTTTAGAAGTGCTACGTGACAATCTGGGGGGGGGGGCACGCGCTTGCCTCTCATAGGCGCGTGTGTTACCCTTCCCCTCTATTATAAATAGGAGGAGTACTCCTCCATTTGAAGCTCTCTCTCGATTCCCTCAAGTTCCTGTATTTTTCTCAAGAGTTTTCGAGCATTCCAGAGAGAGTCATTGCTGCTCCCCTTAGCCAGTGAAGTTAAGCCCAATAACCCTCTCTCACAGTCAGATCGTCAACGGAGTAACGAAGCAACCCTCTATCATCTCGACCCAGATAAAAAATAAAGTGTAATTGGAAGTCCCAATTACATTCTCGTTCGTAACCTTCAACGCTCTTTCACGGCCTCAAGAAACGATGGCGAACATCAATAAGCATAAAGTGCATGGTAAATTTTTTGAAAGTAAATAGACAACATATTCATTCTCATTCATCACATCATCACTTAGTGATTATTCCATTTCCAGCATTTGTCTCATCAATTCATATCGCATCAATTCATCACATTATACATTTATCACATCTTTTCAATTCTTTTAGGGACATACAACATTTCATGATTTGTGCCATTAGCGTTATCAATTCATTCCACGTGTCCATTACACTAGCATCTTAGTGGTATTAGCTAAGCATATCATCGATCAGTGGACAATGCAAGGTAAGCAAGAGAATTCATTTGATTTGCATGAAGGAGTAACGAAAAAGGGGAAAACTATCACAAAGAATCCACCACTCACCAATTAGAGGATTGCCAAGAGGTAAAAGAACACTTGTGCGATTAGCCTTTAGTCCCGCGTTCGCATGCAATATCACGAACGACTTGGTTAATACTCTGTCTTGTTTATGTTCATTTCTTTCAGAATTCTCAAGAATGAATGCAAGAAAAATCGATGAAAAAGGGCAACATAATTAAATCTCCAAAAACCATTCAGAAAAGCATTCATCAAAACCAAACAGCAAAAACATCCAACAAAAATTCTTGGACTCGTTTCAAGAGATACCATTCTAGCAGTTGAAAATGTTCTTATGCATTTGTTCGTGATCAATTCAATACCAACGGAAAGTTTTTCCAATACTCGGTTCCGACCGAGTCTATAGAGCCAGAAGTCTTACATAGTGGATCACTAGGAGCGGGGCACTACACTATACGAGTCAAAGGTACCCGTGACCAATGGCTCTGCGTGTTTTATTGTTACAGCGAAAACACGATGTCTGTTGAAACTTTGATTCTAGTGGCGCGACTATCTGTGGATGTTTCAGCCTGTAATTGTCCAATTAATAGAGAGTTATTGTTGTAAATGCACCCGTTATGTGGAGTTACTCCTACGTTATCCTCCAACGTTGGTAGTGGACGGTTGTTGCTACTAGGTGCTTGATCCCCTATATATTTTCTAAATTTTTGGGTACTTGTGACACAGAACGTATGAAAGTATATGCGACGAGAGGAGAGTTTGTAGCAACAATGTGTAGAAGCAACGGTGAGGTCCTGTCCAATTTTTGTTAATTATCCAGAAGGTGACAAAGGAGCATTTAGTAGTTCATCGTTTGAACTTACTGGTTTATGAAAACGATTCGACGGAAAAGTGATTGAATCTAGGTTTGAGCATCGGTGATATTCTTGTCACCCCGACAAGCTTTACTAGTCATGTTCCAACTTGAAGTACTAGCTATTATAAGGTTTTTTCTATGGGCACTACCAAAATTGCTAGGGGCTAGCCCAAAATTTTTCAAGTTTATTACAAGTTTGCCATCCAAATTTTTTGCTAGGGGCTAGCCCAAGCACAACTATAAATACCAATTTTCATTTTCTCTCTCCTTCTTCTCTTTTCTTTTCTCCCTCAACTATTTTCTTCCCTCATTCTCTTCTCTTAGGTCAAAGAATTAAAACCCTAATTTTTTTCTTTTCTCCCTACATTTTTGGCAAATTGTTCTCTCCCTCAACTCTAGGTCATTGACTTCTCCAAATTTTTGGTAAGTCATCGAACTATAATATGTTTCATATTTTAAACAAGAATTTCACATATTAAAGTTGAATTATGTGTTAAATATAGAAAAATATTGAACATGGATCAACCGGGATCATCAAACGTTCCTGCCACGTCCGAAGAACACGTTCCCGCCACGTCCGAAGACAACTTTGATGCATCGGAAGCTCTCTTGGTAACTACATTTGAACTTGAGCTCGGACCTAAACTCGTGCTGTGACACAGAGGACTACCAACACTCAGGCAGTCCCGATCATAGAATAGGACTGCCAGAGTGGTGGCAGTCCTTCACAGAAGAAGGACTGCCAGGACCCTGGCAGTCCTACAAATAGGTAGGACTGCCAGGGTCCTGGCAGTCCTTCTTCTGTGAAGGACTGCCACCACTCTGGCAGTCCTAGTCTATAATACTAGAATGCAGAGTTTGATTGCAGTCCTTCACAGAAGACGATCTTGCTATTAACACAATTTGCTATTTATGGACACCAATCTTATGCACGGGCCTAATCTATGAAACCTATTTACTTTAGGATTTTGTCTAATTGTACTAACCGAAGAACATTTATTGTAGGACTTGAGATCTTCCGATTTTGCGGTACCGGCTCCAATTGCAGTCAATGTAGCCCATTTATTTTGGACCGATCTATGTTTTGAATCAAGCGAGGGTGCGGTACATTGGTGTCGAGAAGTCGGACGGGAAAACAACATTGTTCTAGTGATATCCAGATCGGCCCGAAATCGACCGGGACGACAAACTGTGGTGGTGGGCTGTGAAAGAGGTGGTGTATTCAGGACGCACAAGAAAAACACAGTAGAAGTTATCCAAAGTAAAGTTCAAAGAAGAAATGTTGGAACGAGGAAATGTGGTTGTCCATTCACGATACATATCAGAAACGAAGAAGAGGGGAAATGGACAGTAGAAGTGAAGAATGGAACCCACAACCATGAGTTTGCCGAGACACTATTGGGTCATCCGTATGTCGGACGGTTTGAACAATACGGAGAAGAAGATACTCGAAGACTTGACCACCTCCGGAGTTGCACCGAGACAAATATATTTCGTCATACGACATGAAGATGAGAAGAACATGTCTACAATGAAGACAATATACAATGCCCTAGCTTCTTCAAACGTTGTCCGAACGAAATCAAGAATGGCGATGCAAGAAGTGCTCAAGTTGCTTGCTGATAATCATTATGTTGAGTTCCATAGAAGACATCCCCAGAGTAATGAAGTATTATCACTCTTTTGGGCTCATCCTGATTGCACAAATTTGGCCAGGTCCTTTGTCGACGTGTTAGTCCTTGATTACACGTACAAGACAAATAAGTTCAAGATGCCTCTCTTTCATGTTGTCGGGTTCACCTCTACTTGGAAAACATTTCCAGTGGCATTTTGCTTCATGAAGAGTGAGAAGCTTGAAGACTACACATGGGCGTTGGAAAAACTGAAAACACTTTACACTGGTCATACAGAGCCGTCAGTATTTGTTACCGACAGAGAGTACGCCCTCATTAATGCTATTCGTATTATTTTTCCTCAAGCGGATACATTGCTATGCACTTGGCATGTCAATCATAATATTCAAGCCCAATGTAAGTTGAAGTTTCGGAAAGAGGATGGTAAAATCGACATGCAGATTTTTGACGAATTCTACAATGATTGGAATTGTGTGTGGCGAGCATCTACGATTGCCAGTTATGATGCCGCATGGTACTTGTTCAAGCAAAAGTGGGAGACGAGGGAGCCGACATGCATTTCTTACATCAAAGATACATGGCTTGAACCGCACAAAAAATAATTCGCCTTCGCATGGTCGAATGTGGTGAAGCATTACGGCACGACAACTACCAACCGTATCGAAGGAGCACACTCTTTATTGAAGAGGCACCTAAAATCATCTCTCGGCAACTTCGTCTCTGTTTGGCAAGCTATACATTTATCAGTAGACCGGACGGTGAATGAAATTAAGGCATCATTTGAGATGAGTTTGAATATAGTCAAGCATGAGCATAGAAAGGAAGTACTCTTAGATGCTTTAATGCGCGTGGTATCTCACAAGGCGTTGGCCTTAATAGCTGATGAGATTGAAAGATCAAAGTTTGTCGGACTTGATCCCGAGGTTTACGGGTGTGTACATCGACATACACTAGGCCTCCCTTGTGCACATCAGATTAATGAATATCGCCGTGAATCCATTCCTATTCCAGTTGAAGCAGTCGATCAACGTTGGAGGCAGTTGTCTATGATGCCTGTGGTGAAGACGGACGATGATTTCTTCTCTTTGCCACAACTGAAACTTCTCCACACAAGGTGGTTAGCCTCAGTAGCAGCGGAGCGGCAGTCCATTGAGCTTAAAATATAAGAAATTGCATGTCCGGTCGCTACTACAATGCATGAGCCGACCATTGTTTCCAATCCTAAAGGCAGGCCTCACACAAGATTGACTAGTTCACAAAAGAGAAGGCTGGAGTCAACTAGGAGAGATCCATCGCACTTTGAGCATGTTGAACGAAGCTTACAGCAACCTTCGCCTGCACGGAAGGGCAAGCTTGTCGTTCGCCGAAAAATGGAGAAAATGGATCTCCCAAGAAAAGATATAGTTGCAAGCCAAACAACGAGTTTGTATATTGACAAATTTCAACCTGCGCTTCGAAGTTACATTTGGTCTATTGTCGATGTCCCCGGTGATGGCCATTGCGGATTTCATGCCCTTGTAATGCATCTTGGTTATGATGACAAAGACGGATGGAGACGGGTGAGGCAGGAGATGTACAAGGAGTTAGAAACTCGTCTTCCATTCTACTCCCGTATCCTAAGCGAAGAAACGGTTGCAAGTTTGTTGTTAAGTATCCCTTGCACCGACAGTGTTATCGGGACAGACCACTACATGTCAGTCCCGTCTGCCGGCTATTTATTTGCTAATAGGTACATGATACCTGTTGTAATTATCTCGCTGGAAATTAACAATACATTCTTTCCGATGTGCTCTCCTCCGACAGACCACGGAGTGTCTAACCTATGTACTATAGGTCTGATCGGGGATCACTTCGTTGTACTAAAGATGATCGCTCATTCTTCGATTCCTCCACCTTGAACAGTTTGGTACAAAAGAGCACCGGTCGAAGCCATCGCTTGGACCACACCTTTCGTTGAGCAGATCAACCATTGTAAGAGATTGTTGAAGATTGAGGAGCCAAGAGACTTACCTGCTGACCACTATGACGTCGAAATCGACTAAGTATAGATATATTTACAGTCTAACATTTTGTATATGGAGGACCACTTTTGTATACAGTGAAATATGAAGTCCAGTAATATATATACAGTAAATTTTGAGTTATATGTGTTTGATTTTGCCTACCTGTGTTATATGTGTCTGCCTGTGTTATATGTGTTTACCTGTGTCTACCTGTGTTGATTTTGCCTACCTATGTCTTATATGTGTAATTTATGTGTTACAGTCCTATCTATGAATCTCTGTGTGTAATTTATGTGTGAACCAAATTCACACAGAGTTTCAGTATCAGGACTGCCACACCCTTGGCAGTCCTACACTGAAGTAGGACTACCAGGGTGCTGGCAGTCCTACTCAAAACTTGCTGTTACAGCAAGTTTTGGATAGGACTGCCAGCACTCTGGCAGTTCTACTTCAGTATAGGACTGCCAAGGGTGTGGCAGTCCTATCTAAAAATCTCTGTGATGAATTTATGTGTGAATCAAATTCACACAGAGATTTTTAGATAGGACTGCCACACCCTTGGCAGTCCTACACTGAAGTAGGACTGCCAGGATGCTGGCAGTCCTACTCAAAACTTGCTGTAACAACAAGTTTTGAGTAGGACTGCCAGCACCCTGGCAGTCCTACTTCAGTGTAGGACTGCCAAGGGTGTGGCAGTCCTATTTAAAAATCTCTGTGTGAAATTTATGTGTGAATCAAATTCACACAGAGTTTCATAGATAGGACTGCCACACCCTTGGAAGTCCTACACTGAAGTAGGACTGCCAGGATGCTGGCAGTCCTACTTCAGTGTAGGACTACCAAGGGTGTGGCAGTCCTATCTAAAAATCTCTGTGTGAAATTTATGTGTGAATCAAATTCACACAGAGTTTCATAGATAGGACTGCCACACCCTTGGCAGTCCTACACTGAAGTAGGACTGCCAGGATACTGGCAGTCCTACTCAAAACTTGCTGTAACAGCAAGTTTTAAGTAGGACTGCCAGCACCCTGGCAGTTCTACTTCAGTGTAGGACTGCCAAGGGTGTGGCAGTCCTATCTAAAAATCTCTGTGTGAAATTTATGTGTGAATAAAATTCACACAGAGTTTCAGTATGTGGACTGCCACACCCATGGCAGTCCTACACTGGAGTAGGACTGCCAGGGTGCTGGCAGTCCTACCCAAAACTTGCTGTTACAGCAAGTTTTGAGTAGGACTGCTAGCACCCTGACAGTCCTACTCCAGTGTAGGACTGCCAAGGGTGTGGCAGTCCTGATACTGAAACTCTGTGTGATGATTTCTTTGTGGGACTCAACACACAGAGTTATAATTATTCACAAATTGCCACAAAGTTAAGATTTATCACAAATTGCCACAGTTAAAATTTATCACAAATTGCCACAGAGTCAAATTGCCACAGAGTTCAAATTGCCAGACAGAGTTAAAATCATCACAACCACAGAGTCAAATTGCTACAGAGTTCAAATTGCCACACAGAGTTAAAATCATCACAACCACAGAGTCAAATTGCCACAGAGTTCAAATTGTCACACAGAGTTAAAATCATCACAACTACAATAATTCATCACAACTACTTAGTCCCAAACATTCAACATCCAAATTAAGTTTCAAACAAGCAAAATAGCCAACTAAAGTTTGAATCATGAAAAATATCGAAATCCATCTACATAACATGCCGGGCCTTGGAACGAGACTCCCTATTGTTCATGAAGGGGAAGTCGACCACATCGTCGATGCGCTCAACCTCGTTGGCGACGGTGACACACTCATCACTTTGGCAACCTCTCCGGAGTGTCTGCGCCAACTCCTTCACCCTTTGAGACTGAAAATGAAAGTATAAATGAATTAAGTCTACAAACATGAAATTCTCAGTCTTATTACAAATACGGAACTCACCATTCTCACCAACCCAGCATACAAGGCATTCTTGGAAGGAAGAGCTCCAACTGCTCCGACGGCCACGGGACCCGGGTTGGTAGGGTTCGACAACTTAGGATGTCCGACCCCCAGGAAGTACTGCATGTAGTCTTCGCTGCAGTCGGCCATCTCGGTGACCGGTCGTCTCTCAGATTCTCGAAGTACATGTCGTTGCCACTCCGAGTAAAAGTCGGTCACCCAGTCGAATTTTGCCGGTTTGTAACTTAAAGGTTGGGTTCCGCGCGGAGGCTCTAACAGCCGTAATGTGCGCTTCGGCACAGTTTGCACGAAGCCGAACTGACGAAGTACTCTGTCGGGCATGTACGGCTCCGTGATTTCATAGCATGTGATCATGCCATAAAATAAAGAAACCGGTTGGACCTCACGATTCAACTCACGTAAATCCCGATATAGATTCCAAAAAATCTGTAGGAATAAAGTTAACAACAATACAAAATTAACATGAAAAAGTTAGTCAAATAATAGTACCTCTTCTGGCATTAAACTGTTTAATACTTCACGAATAGAAGCCAGTGTTTGCCAATTTTTTGTTTCCAGCTGGGATGGCCTCCATCGACACACTCGGGGAAGGTGTTCAAGATACGCTGGGTTTTCGTCAGCCCGTCTAAGCATCGGAAAGTGCTCGTATATCCATGCCTATTCAAACAACAAATAGTAAAAATTAAAACAACAAATTTAAGTATACAAGGTTAAATTGTTAGAAGTTTTCTTACATGTAGCAGAGTCTGACAGCCGGCCATAGTCTTAGTCCCGACACGGGATGCGATGCCGAGCTCGCGGTAAAGGTTGGCCAGGATACCGCTTCCCCAGGATATCTCCATGAAGTCATCCACTTCAGATAAGTTTAGCATGTACCGAGCATGTATCGACGTACCGGACTTGTCCGAAAGCCGACCGTTCCCAGGACGAACAACATATACGCACGAGCCACCGCATCGACCGTCTCTTCGTCATCGTCATCCACCTCCATATTCATGAACTGGTCCACCAGAAATGATAGAGGAATTCCGTACGACTTCTTGAAGCCTGGTAGAGTTGTAAAACTCGTAGCCGTAACTCCAAGGTGATCTGAGACGAACTTGACGATCTTCTCGTACCATTTCACAGATTTCTCATTCGTGTAATGTTCTTTGGTCATTACACGCCCGGTCACTGGCAGCTCCAATATCTGGTAGACGTCGTCGAGTGTAATGGTCATCTCCCCTGCTGGGAGATGAAATGTGTTCATCTTCGGGTGCCATCTCTCCACGAAGGCGGATATTAGGGCACTATCTATTGTTCGGTAGGCATTTTGCGCCAAATTGTGCAAGCCGCTCGGTATGATTTTGCTTCGGACGGCCTCGGATAAGCTTGTAAACTGCCAGGACACGGTTTTCTTCCCGTGACTCACAGCCCTAAGGATACGATATGTCATCTGTATACAACAAAACACATATCAATTATGAAATACATATTTGAAAAGTATACTACCGTTTACAAACGTCATGTACATACCGGGTTCTTCCATATTTCGTACGCAATGTGGTTCTCAAAAGAAACCAACATTGAGCAACCGGATGGACGGACAGGCGGCTCAGAAGGACCGGCCTCCTCAGAACGACCGCCCTCCTCAAATGGCGCAGAACCCTCTTGACGTGATAGGAGTTGGGCATTTGGCAGGTCGTCGTCGTCGTCGTCGGAAGGAGGCGTAGGAGTAGGAGCTCGTTGCTTCGACCGAGCTTGACGTGCCGGTGGCGATGTCCGAGACTGAGCTTCGGGTGCCGGTTCGGTAATTGTTATCGGACGCTCGCGAGGACGCTCCGCACGTTCCTTCCGCTTTGACGCGATGGGCCGTATTCTTTTGTTCGGTGGACTGCATGACAACATACACTTATTAAGTAATAGAAACAACATGCACTTACCCAACTCCTATGTCATAACAAGTAGGACTGCCAGGAATGTGGCAGTCCTAATGAAAATTAGGACTGCCACATTCCTGGCAGTCCTCTTTCAGAATAGGACTGCCAGGACTGTGGCAGTCCTAATTTTTATTAGGACTGCCACATTCCTGGCAGTCCTACTGTCGTGAACCCGAACTCCAATAACGAAATCCTATTTTGTCGTGTTCTAGGGTTAGGGTTTCAACATAAATTTCGGGTTTCATGTGTTCGAAAATAAGGGCAGAGAACGTGCAAGAGATTATAAACCTATTTTACAAAAACTTTTTCAAGAATTAAACCAATTCTAGGGTTTCAAATATAATGTAAAAAAATTTCGAAGAAATTAGGGAAGAACGTACCTGGATTCCGGTTGCTTTGACTTGCGTGTCATCTCTTCGAGAATCTTCGCGGAGGGATTGAGAATGGAGTGATGGAGAAGAAGAAATTAGGGTTTAGGAGATGAAGAGGGAGAGGGAGAGAGCTTTCTTTCTTTTCTTCTTGAGGAGAGAGAGTCAATAATGAAAATGAAATGAAATTATTGGATTTGGGAGGTTGGGCTGCCCCTAGCAATTTTTGGGTGCCCCCTAGCAATTTCTTCACATTCATGGGCTGCCCCCTAGCAATTGATGCCCCCTAGCAATTTTGGTAGTGCCCATAGAAATTACCTATTATAATCGTCAAACTTGTGGCCGTATCTTGTAAAAGTTTGTATGGTGTTTCTGTAACTGCAACAAGAAGTCCGGCCATGCGCTATTGATTGGTAAAATCGGGGTTCATGATGTCAGTCAGTAGTACACTTGTATAAATAGCACATTGAAATCACTGTTTCTTTATGTAAATTTTACCCTTCTTTTTCTTCTCAATCACTTATATTTTCTCTATGAACCTAATAAACAACAATTATGCTATTTGGCTTTCAAATTTTTTGGATAATACCATCTCCCATTATGTGATATCTGACATGACAACTGACATGACAGCTGACATATCATGTTTTAATCCAAAAAGTTAATTATCCAAAAAAATTATTGTCAATGTTAATGCTAATGCTAATTTTAATTTAATATTAATATTAATATTAATTTTAATGTTAATGTTAATGTTAAATCTAATGTTAATGTTAATATTAATATTTATGTTAATTTGATATTAACTTTAATTTTAATATTAATTTTAATGATAAATTTAATTTAATGTTAATATTAATTTTAGTGTTAATGTTACAGTTAATGTCGATGTTAATTTTAATATTAATGTTCATGTTAATTTGATAATAATATTAATTTCGATATTAATATTAATATTAATTTTAATATTAGTTTTAATGTTTAAGTTTGTCATGTCAACTGTCATGTCATCAGCCATGTCATATGTCACATAATGGGAGATGGTATCACCCAAATTTTTTGGGAGGCAAATAACATTTACAATATAAGCATTTACTAAATTTAATACATTGGATTGGCAGATTGAATAAAACAGAGAGAATGCCAAAGAATATTCACGATTCTCTTTAAAAATCGGCTCTGTACATTTAACATAATCCTTTACTATTTGCCAGTATATATATTAGCACCCCGCACACTATCATCATTTATGTTATATTGTCCAACCTCCTTCATCTAATCACTCTGTATGTATCTATATATCTCTCTCTATTGTCTTCAGTATCCTCCTATATATAACAGAGATGAAGGTATTACCAATTATAGCAACCCAGTCTCTGAGGCTTTCACTCTAACTACCAAAGGACTAGTCACAACCTGACTGTCTCCAATGGCTTCCCACGATAACGATCCGAACACATAGTCGTGCGAAGGCGAGGCCGCGGTGAACGTCACTGTAAACTTCGTCTTCTGTCCGTAACGCTTGAACGAAATATGGTCAGGTGTCACAGTCACATCGACTCCGGTTGGCGGAGACACCGCGGCTCGATACTCGCTCCTCGGGTTCCCTACGTTGGTCACAGTTCTAGTGACAGAATAGGTACCCTTAAGGTCAGGAACCGTGATGGACGGGTAGTTGAGTTGAGAAGGTGTCGAGATCCGTCGACTGCAAACGCTGTTGTCTCCGGTTATCTGCCGTAAGGATTCGTCGTCGTAGCCGATCGAGCAGAGGAAAGCCTTGTAGTCCGATGTTCGGGAGTCGTAGATGAGGCCCGGATTTAGAACCTTGGAAGGGTCCGGAAAGCCTGAGCCGAAGTCGAACGAATTGGCAGGCCTCCTTCCGGGGTCTGCTGTTAGGATATTGCCGCTCTTGTCCAGCACAGTAGCTGAAAATATTGTACAAGAAACTTTAACTGAGCTTAAAAGTGAAGTATATATATAAGTCGGAAGAGTCGAGCTTGGATTGTTCAATGATTCGTACCGGTTGTCATGACAGCAGACTTGATAGCAGCAGGAGACCACGATGGATTGGCAGCCTTCATCAGAGCCACGAGTCCTGTGATGTGAGGGCAAGCCATGGAAGTTCCGGAGATGATATTGAAGTCCTTGTCGTTAACTGAAGGGGACCAGGCCGCCAAGATGTTGAGTCCAGGAGCCATGATGTCAGGCTACAGGAATCGAAAGCAAATTAGTTACTTACAAGCATCACAACATTTCTATTCAAGTCTCAGAATTATTTCTCACCTTGAGGATTTCTGGCGTCAGCGAGTTGGGACCTTTGGAGGAGAAGGTTGCAGCACGAGGAGCTGGTTGAGATCCCAGTACTGTCTTCGTCGGCGAAATGCGCGACGTCGCTCCCCTGAAATGTGAATGCTGCATGTAAATTAGTGTGTATGATACTAGGAAAAGAAATCTCAGGAGTAACGAAACCTTGTGCTGTTAACATATGAGAGGATCTTTTCGCCGACTGCTCTTCCTACTGACACTGCAGGGATGGCGAAAGGAGAGGCGATGCCCTGCTCGGTTTCGTCGATGAGGATCGTTCCGACCCCTCCGGCTCTCTTCACCACCAAGCTCTTGCCCATCCTCGACTCGGAAGAACTACCGGAGTAGCGGCACACGAGGATCTTCCCTCTGGCCTTGGTTTCATTCAAGGAGCTATCTAAGCAGAAGCTGGGCATATATATGAAGAGACAGATAAGTTATAAGTTCTTGTTGCTCTCTTTGAGTGTTTCAGTTTCCGATACCTCGACTGATAAGGAGTGAAGTATCCAGCATTCGCTTCCGAACCCGAGATCGTCCTCACCGACGAATTCATTTGAAACGTATTGAGGCTCTCCCCCTACGAGCACACAAAGCAATATTTCATAATCTTTTGGATACGACACAGACACTCAAAAGTACACCTGCAGGACATGGGAAAAAGGTGCCATGTCCATATTATTTCGTGACTCTGTCTATGTTGCACGGACTTGAAAGAACGATGTTTGTGTCCATATCGTACGTGTTTGTTTCCGTACTCATATCCTTATAGTAAGCATATATTGCACAATGAAACAAGTAATTACCGTAAAAATAGTCCCGCTGCCTAGTATGATATCCGAAGCAAAATTCCTGTCGGTCGAGCTGGCTCCCACTGTGAGCATCCACGGTGCAAGGTTGGTTGCGGAGCCTCTAGTTCCGGCATTCCCTGCAGAAGCGACTACCAGGACGCCATGGCTATCGGCATGGAATGACCCGATGGAGATTGCATCGTTGAAGTAGTCCCCCTGAGGGGATTCGGGACCGAGAGAGATCGACAGTATGCTGACCCCATCCCTGACGGCATCGTCAAAGGCGGCCAGCAGGTCTGCGTCATAGCAGCCAGAGTCCCAGCAGGCCTTGTACGCGGCGATCCTCGCCATCCGCGCCCCGCCGTGGGCCCTGCCTGCTGCCAAGCCTTCGTAGCTCATGTTCTCGACAAATCTTCCGGCGGCAGTGGAGGCAGTGTGGCTGCCATGGCCCATGCTGTCTCTAGCCGATCTGTACTTCACCGGCAACATCGAACTCGAGGCCATCTTCTCTTCAGCCTCGTAGCCGTTGAGGTAGTACCTTGCTCCGATAATTTTTCTGAGAGAGAGGGAGAGGAAAAGAAATCGATATTCATGATCAGTGCAATATATGAGATTTTTATTGTTCAATATTCGCGATGATTTTACTTGTTGCAGGTGGTATTGGAGAAGGACTCTCCTTCCTGGCATGTCCCTTTCCATCTCGGAGGCACCGGAGGCATCCCTTCATCACTGAAACTAGACGATTCCGGCCAAATTCCTGCCATCAAAAATTTGCGCATCCCTCTGATGTATTAGAACAATTCTGATATAGGAAACAGCGTCATATATATGTTGTGGTGTCTCGTGATACTGGACACGATACAGACACATAAGTACACTAGGACATGTCAAAACTGGAACTTGGTACCAAGAACTCATTGTACAGGAACAAGTCCGAAGACAAATCACACTAGTCAATCTTAAAGATGTGGATAACAAAGAAATATTCCAATGATTATATCAGCATGTTGCTTCTGAATATGGGAACTATAATGAAAGATTAATAGTTATTGATTGATAGTTATTTTAATGGTGAGAAAGAAGTTTGATTAGAATCTTAAATTCTTGATAGTCTTGGAATATCAAACGCAACAAAGACAGATTCCAGGAACATATAAAGTCTCTTAATTAGTAGAAACCAAGAGAACAAGAATTTCGCCAAAAAAAAAGGTATATATTTTAATTATTATTTTCTAATAACCATAAAAACTAAAATTCTGAAACAGAGGTTTACAACTAACCTGTGTCAATGAAGCCAATGATCACATTCTCTTGATTCTTGGTCGAAAATCCGGGAGTCTCCTTGGCCTCATCGTAAGCGAGACCCATGAAGTCCCATGAATGGGTAGTGTGCAGGATCCTCTTCGTGTTCGGGAACACCGAGACCACCCCCGGCATCTCTGAAGTACCAACCACACCTTGAACATCAACGACAGCCAGCCAACTAAAAAAATAATCATCAAATATCATGAGCAAATCATTAATTACCAGCCAACTCTGAGGCTTGGTCTTCGCTTAGTTTTGCCGCGAAGCCCCTGAAGCTGTTGCTGTAACTGTACACATGGGACTCCTCTGCCTTCTCCATGCTATTGAAAAACAAAGATATATCAAGAATTAGATCATGAAATTTGATTCGAAATCAAGTTCTGTTCATATACTAGTAAGACGACCTTCCGCCATGGACAGTGGACAGCAGTTGGTGATTCTGCAGCACGACTTCTTCCAGACTCTTGCTGTTCTTGTTGCCCATGTAGACAACATACACCTATATATATAGAACAAAATTCCAACGTCAGGAAATCGACGGAACCTGCGTCCTAACAATCATATACAAGAAATAGCTTACTTGGGACGAAGAACATAGGCATATTCCACCTCCTGCCATTACTAGATACATCAAGAGGAGTGTGATACTACTTTTTGGATTAGCCATGAGAGAGAGAGAGAGAGAGAGAGAGAGAGAGAGAGAGAGAGAGGTATGAAAATGAGTAAGGGAATTGAGAGTTGGGTGGAGCTTTTGTAGAGAGGGAGGGAGGAGAGGTGTTGTTGCTTGTGGAACTGCCAAAGCAACCGAAGGAACGTTAAGTGTGATTCAAACAATTTGCACTTAAACTCGGAAGAGTCCGTTGGGGGGACTGGGTGCCTTCTCTTTCGCTCCTTCCTTGCTCACTCCAAACCAAAAAGTTATTATGGGCAGAGGAGATTTTTTCCTTCTCCTTTTATTATTATTATTATTATTATTATTATTATTATTATTATTATTATTATTTATAATTAGGCAGAGGGAGGAATAGTGATGTGTTTGTCCTTACATTAATTTTCTTATTACAAACCATATGTATCTATACTACATCCTTACGGTTGGGAGGTTCAAAATACTAGACATCCTTACGGTTGGGAAATTGGTTGGGAGGTTCGAAGCGCTCTCAGACTTCTTTCCTTACATTGTTCTATTATTAATAAGTAGGTAAATGAATAGGATATATTTGATAGATAATGCCTTTGTATCACTGAGTCTTTTCATAAAAGAAAACTTGGGAAAGAGAGATTAGACAGAGACCCAAAGAAGTACCACACAATCCTGTTATCTTCTACTCAGTCTTGGCCTTGCTTTGCATGAATTTAAATTCTAAAGTCAAAATGTCTCGCATGCTCCTCTTTATGGTATGCATCTCACTACCAAAATAAGTATTTAGGACATCAAACTAATGTGTCGCTTGTTTTGATGAAATTACCGACATCCAAAAGAGCGTCCCAAATAGCAACTCTAAGCGATATCATAACTACAAAAAAAAAGAAGAAGAAGTGAAGACTGCAATGTCATTGAGACACCAAATGAAGTTGCCAATGTAGTGACGTCAGTGACAAACGTCGCAAAAATATCACAAGTTGTTTCACAATATTTCTCATTACCAAATGTTGCTATGAGCCACAAATTGCGTCGATGATACGTCACTATTTACTTTAAGTTAGACGTTGCTAGACATCGCTAATTATTTTATAGTAGTCCGATCCAAAAACCTAATTCTCTCTCTTTTTCTCTCCCCCTCTTCTTAAAAAATTATAATCCCC